>JBAMBR010003783.1:0-31035 GCA_037044475.1 Zaprionus obscuricornis
AATATATTTAAATTGCATTTCAATTTGTTTCGTTTATATTTTTTTTGTATTTTTTATTTTTTTTGTATTTATTTTATTTTTTGTTTTTGTTTTCTTTGTGTTTTTTTTTTTTGGTATTTATTTTATTTTATTTTTTTTTTTGGTATTTATTTTATTTTTATTTTTTTTTGTTTTTCCTGTTTGTTGTGAAATTTCTGTGTTCATTTTATTATGATGCGGAAAATGTCAAATATTTTTTTTTTTTTTTTGTATAAATATGTATTTTACTTATAAAAATAACAACAACAAAAATGAGAAGCAACATTCATGAGATTTTTTTTTTGCTGTTTTCAATTTGATTTCAATTGTTAATCTTATCTCGTAGTCTTTGGAAATGTTTCTCTTTGTTTTTTTTTTGTTTTGTTATTTTATGAAATCAATGCCATAAATATTTCATCTACAAATGTCGACAACAACAACAACAACAACAACAGCAACAAGAACAACAACTACTATATGCTGTGTGCGTGATGATGAGTTGATCTATCTTTATTTTCTTGACATGCCACAAATCAATGCAATCCGACAAGTTTTTCCTTTTTTAGCATTAAGCTTTTAAACAACTTTTTTTCTTGAAAAAAAAAAAAAAACAATATTGAAAATTTTTTTAAAAAAAAAAAACATAAGCTCAAGAAAACTCAAATTTATATTGTGCAAAATTTTTTTTATTTTTTTTTTTTTATTTTATTTTAGCAAATTTTCATTAATTTAATTTTCTTAAAAAAAAAAACATAAGCTTATGAAAACTCAAATTTATATTGTGCAAAACTTATTTTTATTTATTTTATTTTTTCAAATTTTCATTTATTTAATTTAAAAAAAAAAAAAAAAACAAGCTTAAGAAAACTCAAATTTATATTGTGCAAAATTTATTTTTAATTTTTTTTTTTATTTTATTTTAGCAAATTTTCATTTATTTAATTTTTTTAAAAAAAAAAACAAGCTTTAGAAAACTTAAATTTATATTGTGCAAATTTATTTTTATTTATTTTATTTTTTCAAATTTTCATTTATTTCATTTAAAAAAAAAAACAAGCTTAAGAAAACTCAAATTTATATTGTGCAAATTTATTTTTAATTTTTTTTTATTTTATTTTAACAAATTTTCATTTATTTAATTTAAAAAAAAAAAAAAAAACAAGCTTAAGAAAACTCAAATTTATATTGTGCAAAATTTATTTTTAATTTTTTTTTATTTTATTTTAACAAATTTTCATTAATTTAATTTTTAAAAAATTGTGCAAAATTTATTTTTAATTTTTTTTTTATTTTTATTTTTTTTTTTATTTTATTTTAGCAAATTTTCATTAATTTAATTTTTAAAAAATTGTGCAAAATTTATTTTTAATTTTTTTTTTATTTTTATTTATTTTTTATTTTATTTTAGCAAATTTTCATTAATTTAAGGCAACATTTTGCATAAAGAAAAGTTAAGTTATGCAACTTTAAAATTGATTAGTCTCAAGTAACTTGGCAACTTATCGATCGATTAAGCTGAAATTTAATTTGTGGATGCGCAGATGTTAGACTAAGCTTTATGTAAAGTTTCATTAAGATCGTGATTATGTATAACTGTTATATATGATGAGCTGTAACTTCTAGATGCTGCTAAAGAATTTCTAGAGTAACTGCTAGTCGTGCTGCGAAGTGTTTATTTTTTGTTAACTATTTTCATTACTTGTTTTCTATATGTATTTATGTCATTTTTATTTTATTTTTAGCTGTAGCTATAGCTGTCTGTCTGCTGCCTCTAAGTATTTTATAGCTATATATCACTCTCTCTCTCTCTCTCTCTCTCCCTCTGTCTCTCTCATACTTACACTGTCGCTGTCTTTAGCTCTGCATGCGCTAGACAAAGTCATTGCCGTTGGCATCATCATCATCATCATCACCAGCATCATCACCAGCATCATAATATCAGCAACAGCAACAGCATCACAGGGGGTTGCTGCTATTGCTGCCCCTATCTATGCTTGTTGCTGCTGTTGTTTTAGTTGCCTTTTGCGGTTTCTGCATGCAACTGGCAAGCTGGCAACTGGCAACATGCGCATCAATTTAACGCATAAAACGCGCGCGACAACATAAGAAAATATCAACACGCTGAGCAAGCAACAATCGCTAGTAATAGCCTACTCACACACTGCCTTTAGCCCCCCGTACCTCCCCCTCTGTAGCCACACCTTCACTCATTTACCCAACCCCCCTCCCCCCACACATAACATGTCTGTTATGCCCGCAGCCCTATCAGTGTGTGTGTTGAGGTATCTACCAAGTGTAATGAGGCGCGGCGCGGCTTTGACTTGAGACTTGTGGCATATAAGCGGGAGTGTAAAGAGAAAATTAGAGTGTTCGAGCAGCAGCAGCTAGGGAGTGTTAGGGAGACTTACACAGTGACATTTGGTAAGGGGAAGAACAACAACAACAACAACAAAACTGAAGGCGAAACTCTTGTGGAAACTCTTCAAGTTGAAGCGAGGGTCGTCGATGTTTTTGCTTTTCTTTACTTTGCTGTCGCATTAAATACAAACAAAAATATATTGAAAATATATATATATACTATATATAGTATATATATATATCTGTATAGTAAATATCTATATATATAAATTTTTTTTTATTTACTTTATTTTTTTTTTATTTATTTATTTTTTTTTTGTAGTTTTTTGGTGTCATCTTCCCTTTTTTTTTTAAATTTTTTTTTTTTGTGTATCGTTGAGCTTTGCGTTGTGTTGCGACTCGTCGCGACGTTGTTGCTGATAACACAAAATCAATAAGTAATAAGATAACGGTAACCCCAAATAACAAACACTCTCCCACTGCATGTAGTATATGTATGTGTGTCTCTCTCTGTGTGTGTTTGTGTTTTGTTTGTTGTCTGATAAGCAAACGCTTCAGCTACAGCTACAGCCACAGCCTCAACTACAACAAAATGCAGCTTTTGGCGTTTGCCTCTTTTCCCAAATGACAATCGCAAATGAAAATGTTACGTGGCAATAACAACAACAACAACAACAACAACAATAATAACAAGAGTAGCAGCAACCGCAGCAGCAACAGCAACAGCAACAGCAGCAGCAACAAGCAGTAAATGTAGCAGCAACAGCAATAGCAGCAGCGTCAGCAGCAGAAGATATTGTCAATGTCGATATCATCGATGATGACGCTGATGATGTTGATGATGACAGGCGCGGCTCGGGCTCGGGACGCCCCAATAATTGTATGGCAGCACTGTGGTGCAAACTTGTTTAAAAAAATTTATGAAAAATTAATAGTTGCAAATATTACAAAAATAAATTTATAAAAAATAAAAATAATAAATAAGAAATAATAATAATAATTAAGAAAATTTAAAAATAATTATTAAAAAATTATATTAATAATTAAGAAAAAATTATGATAATAATTAAAAAATAATAATAATAATTGAAAAAATTATAATAATAATTAAAAAAAATTATAATGATAATTAAAAAAATTATGATGATAATTAAAAAATTATAATAATAATTAAGAATATATTATAATAATAATTAAAAAATTATAATAATAATTAAGAAAATATTATAATAATAATTAAAAAATTATAATAATAATTAAAAAATTATAATAATAATTAAAAAATTATGATAATAATTAAAAAATTATAATAATAATTAAAAAATAATAATAATAAATTTTAAATAATAATAAAAAAAATGAAAAATAACATAAAAATGTTTAAAAATAATAAAAAAAAAAATTAAAAATAAATAAATATGTTTAATAAAATAAAAATATTTAATAGTAAAAAAATTGAAAAATTGTAATTATATTATTTTATATTAAAAATAATAATATTAAAAAAAAATTTGATAAAATTTAATATAAATTTTTTTATATTTAGAATTTTTTTTTAACAATTATTTTTTAAATATTAAGTTATTATTATTTTAAAACTATTAGCTTTATCTTATTTGTTTATTTATTTTTGACACTTTTATTTAAAATTTATTTTATTTTTCAAAATGTATTTATTTTATTTTAAAATTATGATTATTATCTTAATAAATTATTTTTACACTTTTTTTTTTTTTTGTATATATTTTATTTTATTTTTTTTAGTTTTTTTATTTTGTTTATATATTTATTTTATTTTAAAATTTTTAACATTATTTTATTTTATTTTTTTTTACACTTTTTATTTTTTAAATATTTTATTTTAACACTATAATTTTATATTTATCTTATTTTATATTTATTTTTGTTTTAATATTTTTAAAATATATTTATTTCATTTTAATATTATGAGTATAATCTTAATAAATTATTTTTAAACTTCTTATTTTTTTATATAATTATTTTATTTTATTTATTTTTTATTTTATTAATATATTTATTTTATTTCAAAATTATTAGCATTATTTTATTTATTTTTTTTTTTAAATTTTTTATATTTTATTTTGACACTATAATTTTATATTTAGCTTATTTTATATTTATTTTCTAATATTTATAAAATATATTTATTTTATTTCGCAATATTTTATATTTATATATGTAAATTATTTTTATACATTTTATTTTATTTTTATTTTTTTTTTTAATATTTTATTTAAAATTGATTTATTTATTTATATTTTATACTTGCTTAAATATTTATTTATTTTTTTTTAATCTGTTTTTGATTTTTATTTTATCACATTGACA
This sequence comes from Zaprionus obscuricornis, assembly GCA_037044475.1. Lineage (NCBI taxonomy): Eukaryota > Metazoa > Arthropoda > Insecta > Diptera > Drosophilidae > Zaprionus > Zaprionus obscuricornis. Next base: position 4,726 of record JBAMBR010003783.1, read on the forward strand.
GTAAAAATGACAAAAAAAAACTCTTCTGTTGCACTGTGCACTGTGCACTGTTTGCTGTTGTTGTTGTTGTTCTTGTTGTTGTTATTTGCCTGCTTATTTTGTTGTGTTCCTGTTGCTCTAATGTTTGCCGTTATACCGTTACACCGTTACTCCGTTAACTGTTCCTCAATCTCATTCTCATTCTCATCATCTTTATCCTCATCCTCATTCTTATTCCCATTCCCATTCTCATTCTCATTCTCATTCTGTTTTTCATTTTTCCAATTTTTTTTTTTTTTTTTTTTTTGCATTCTTCATGCTCCAATCTCCATTCTTCAATCATCATTCGCATTCGTTCCTTTTCTTTTTCTTCTTTTTTTTTTTCACTGTGTTTGTAACCGATTCGATTGGCATTTGCTTCTATCTCTCTTTCTCTCTCTCTCTCTTCTCAACTGCAACCTGAATTCCATTTCACTTTACCGACCGCCCGTCCTCTGTCGTTTTTGACTGTCATCATCATCATCATCATTGTCATTATCATTATCATTATCATCAAGCAAATAGTTGGCATTTATGTCAGCTACCCCAATCCCCAATCCCCAATCCCCTCCCTGAGTATGTTCTTCACTTCTTCTAACTTTTGCCGCCTTTAGCTGAACATCATGATGTTCAATTGCGCGCTTTACCTTTTGATTGTTGTTCCACAGTTACGTCTTTTACTTCTACTACAACTTCTTTCCTTGTTGTCTTCCTTGACTTATCAGCTTGACTTACTGTTGTCATCGTCATCGTCGTTGTCTCTGATGAGTTACACAAGTTGCTTCTGCGATTCAGTTTTGACTTTTGGCATCGACTTTGTCTTCTTCAATTTTCTTTGGAACGTTGCGTTTTTTGATTCACTTTGAATTGATGTTTGGGTCGACTCGTTTGTAGGGTTGCCCTGCAGCAGCAGCAGCAAGGCAAATGGGAATGAGTTTAGCTTCTCAAGAAAGAGAGAGAGAGAGAGAGAGAGAAAATATTTAACGGTGTTTTTGAGCTTTTGTTTGCCCAACCAGCCGCAGACACTTTGGAAAATCATTTTGTCTGTTTACCGCTCTCTTTGCCTTTTTTTTTTTTATTTTATTTTATCTAACTTCATACTCCTACCCCCCCCCCTCCCCCCTCCCCGCTCACCATATAAAGTCTTTGTTTTCTCCTTGGTTTGTTACCTCTACCCCCCTCCACTGCGCCTTTGGGCACTTTTGTGTCTCTTTGATAAGAGAAACGCGCTTGCATTTTGCAGCTAAAAGGTAAATAGACAGTTTATTGCTCTGTGTGTATATCCTCAGTTCACAGTTCTTAGTGCTCAAGTTCTGAGTTCTGAGTACTGAGTTCTGTGTGTTATTTGTATTTGTTTTGATGTTACAAAATGCGACAGGAAACGGAACGCACAAAGTGTTCATATATTGGATATATATATATATATAGATATCAGGAGGAGCTCTACATGCAATATAGTAAATATATATTTATATATATATTGCTATAGTTGTATATAACATTCGATAGCAGCTCTCATCCTATCTTTGGGATTGTCAAATGCACTTAAAGTAATATATTGGCAACCTTTCTATGCAATTCTCAAAGTTGTGACACTTGAAGACACTAAGTGAAGTCTATGTGTGTGTGTGTGTGTAGATATGCAGCCTCTCTCTGCGCTTCTCATACTCATTTGTAGCCTTTCTCGGCAAATTGTCAAGCCTTTATCCTAAGCCTCTCTCTGCGCTTCTCAAATACACATAAAGTAATGTCTTGATCATCTATGTAGCCTTTCTATGCAATTCTCAAAGTTGTGACACTTGAAGACACTAAGTGAAGTCTATGTGTGGGTGTATGGCGCCTCTCTCTGCGCTTCTCATATTCATTTTAAGCTATATGTAGCCTTTCTCTGCAATTCTCAAAGTTGTGACACTTAAAGACACAAAGTGAAGTCTATGTGTGTGTGTATGAAGCCTCTCTCTGCGCTTCTCATATTCATTTTAAGCTATATGTAGCCTTTCTCTGCAATTCTCAAAGTTGTGACACTTGAAGACACTAAGTGAAGTCTCTGTCTGTGTGTGTATGAAGCCTTTCTCTGCGCTTCTCATATTCATTTTAAGCTATATGTAGCCTTTCTATGCAATTCTCAAAGTTGTGACACTTGAAGACACTAAGTGAAGTCTATGTGTCTGTGTGTATGACGCCTCTCTCTGCGCTTCTCATACTTATTATAACTCATTTGTAGCCTTTTTCTGCAAATTGTCAAGCCTTTATCCTAAGCCTCTCTCTATGCGCTTCTCAAATACACTTAAAGTAATGTCTTGGTCATCTATGTAGCCTTTCTATGCAATTCTCAAAGCAACAGTAAAGGAAGTTTATATGTGTGTGTGTGTAGATATGCAGCCTCTCTCTACGCTTCTCATACACATTTGTAGCCTCTCTCTGCGCTTCTCTGCGCTATATGTAGCCTTTCTCTGCAAATTCTCAATTCCTTTAACTTAAACCTTTCTCTGTCTTTCTCTCTCTCTCTCCTCTGTCTCTGTCTCTCACTCTCTCACTCTCTCTGTACATTAAGTAAGCTAAATAACAGTTGCCACAACTGCTGTCATTGTTTTATTTATTCATTTATATGTTTCCATTCCATTTATAATAATTATATTTCATTTTTATTTAATCTGACATTTTCACTTTATCATCGCATTTTTATGGTCTTATCAGTTTCGACTGCTCTACGCTCGATTACACATAATAATTCCGTATAATAATAATAATAATAATAACAGCAACAGTAACAGTAAGAAAAGCAACGGCAAATGTCAAAAGTATTTACACATAATTAAAGCAAACAATTTAATCAATTTATATTTAAAAATAAGTAAAAAAATTTCTTAACTTGAAATTGAAAATGGTTCGGAAAGAAAAACAGAAAAAAAAATATATATATATATATATATATATTTTTTTTTTCTCTTTTTGCTTAAAATGATAGAGAAACGATAGAGCGAGAGAGAGAGAAAGAATATAGATAGATGTATATATATATATATATATCAGAATATGCCAACTGACAATTAAGAAGTTTTAGCTACTATTTCTCACTCCAATAATTTCACACTCTCTCTCTCTCTCTCTCTCTCTCTCTCTCTATCTCTTTCATACACATTCTTTTTGGTATATTACTATTTTCATCATTATCTACAGTTGTTTTCTCGCTACTTTTATTTCTTCTTTTTTCTGCTCTTTACTCTCTCTCTCTCGCTCTCTCGCTCTCAATGTCTGTATTGGCCATTAAACATTGAGCAGCCATTAACAAATTAGCAAATCATTTCAAGCCAAGTCCAAGCGTAAAACTGCCATAGAGACACAGCTACAGATTATTGTTTGTTTGTTTGTTTGCTTTTCCTTCCGACTTTTTGTTTTTGTTTTTATTTTCTTTTGCTACTTGTTTTTCTTATTCTTGTTGTTCTTGTTATTTCCTTTCGTTTGGGCGAAACAAGCAAAATAAATGAATGAAGAAATGAAGGTTGGAGGATGAGCAAAAAAAAATGTAGAAGTCTATGTGCTTATGTCTCTAGTAATTGGCAATTGAAACTTCAAGTAACATTTGTCATTCAAAGTGATTAGGCACAACAACAACAAACAACAACAACAAACAACAAACAACAAAAACAAAAAGTTTAAAGTAGCAAAAAAAAAAAAAAAAAAAACAAACGATGCATAAAACATTTGAGTAATTGTTGAACATTAAATGTTTTGTAATACTAGATATATATTACGTACATCTATGTATGTATGTATATGTATTATAAACAATCTGATATATCCAATATATTGCATATATAATTATTTAGTATTTTTTTTATATTTGTTTTTCTTTTACTAGAATTTTAAAGCATAAACCTAAACAGCATCGAGTATTTACTGAGTGTGATAATCTGCGATAATTGCTTACTGTTGACAATATTTTATTTTTTGGCATTCGATTTTTTTTTTTTAGTATTTTTTAAATATTTAAAAATTTTTTTTTTTTTTTTTTGTATTTTGTTTCAATTTTTTTTTAAATGTTTTTTCTTAGTTTTTTTTTCAGTTTTTTCTTTTCGTTTTTCTTAGTTTTTTTTTTTTTGTCTTACTTAATATATTTTGTTACGCAATTTTTGCTAATTTATTTTTAAGTATTGTTTTTAATTTTTTTTTTTTAATATTTTTTAAAATATATTTTAAAATAATTTCTTAGTTTTTTTTTTAATATTTTTAACAATAGTTTTTTTTTTTATTTTTTTAGTATTAGTTTTAGTGTATATTATATATTACATTGAATTATGTGTTTTTAAATATTTTTTTCTAGGATTTTTCTAATGGTTTTTTTTTTTAAATTTCTAGTATTTATTTTCAATATTTTTTATATTTTTAATTATTTTTTTTTTATTTTATATTTTTAATTATTTTTTTTTTTATTTTATATTTTTAATTTTTTTTTTTAATTTTTTTTTTTAATTTTATATTTTTAATTATTTTGTTTAGTATTTTTAAGTATTTTTTTATTTTTTTATTTTTATATTTTTAATTATTTTTTTCTATGATTTTTCTAGTGTTTTTTTTAGAATTTCTAGTATTTATTTTTAGTATTTTTTATTTTATTTTTAATTTTTTTTTTTTATTTTATATTTTTTATTATTTTTTTTTAAATTATTTTGTTTAGTATTCTTAAGTATTTTTTTATTTTTAATTTTTTTTTTTTAGTATTTTTAAGTATTTTTGTAGTATTTTTTTTTTTAGTATTTTTAAGCATTTGTAAGTATTTATTTTTAATTTTTTTTTATTATTTTAAAGTATTTTGTTTAATATATTATTTAGTATTTTTATTTTTTAGCATTTTTTCTAGTATTATTATTTTTATTTTAGAATTTTTGGTATTTTGATCAGTAGTTTTTTCAGAATTTTTTTTTTTTTTTAACATTTTTAACATTTTTAAGCATTTTTAAGTATTTTTTTTTTTAATTTTTTTTATTATTTTAAAGTATTTTTTTAGTATATTATTTAGTATTTTTAAATGTTTTTTAGTATTTTTTTTTTTTTTTTTTTTGTAGAATTTTTAGTATTTTGTGCAGCATTTTTTCAGTATTTTTTTTAGTATTTTTTTTAGTATTTTTTTTTTAGTATTTTTGTTAGTTTTTTTTTTTTTTTTTTAGTATTTTCACTTAATATTTTTTACTACAATTTCATATTAAAATAAATGCAATTAAAAACTGTAAATTAAAAAAATACCGGGTATTTTACTATGTCTTATACCTTGAGTTGTCTTGTTTCTTGTGCATAGAAAAATAAAGAAAAGAAAAAGAAATCGAAAAAATAAAATAAAAATAAAAATAAAAATGGGAGTTGAAATCAAATCTATGCAATGAATTCATCAAATATTTAAGCATTGAAACTTAAGTAATTGCCGAAGCAATATATATACACACACACACACACACACACGCATGCTATCTCACTCACACTTGCAGCTGTGTGTTTGCTGTTGCTTTTGGTGCTGCTGTTGCTGTTGCTTGTGTTGCTGTTGCTTGTGTTGCTGCTGCTTTTAGTAGCTGTTGTTATTTTTATTTATTTACGATTTGAACTAAACGCAGCAAAAGCAGCGTTCACAGTGTATGTGTGTGTGTGTGTCTGTGTGTGTGTGTCGCATAGTATATGCGAGGACACGACTTGCCTTTCGCCTGCTAGCTTACACACAGCTCTCACTCACTCTCATTCTCTCTCTTGCTGTCTTACTCACACTTAGTACGTTACGCTCTGGCTGCGCTATGTCCTGCTGTCTTTCGCTCGCTCGCTGTCTGACTGGCTGTGCGTGTGTTTTATCTATTGTCCTTTTAATTTCAATTCTCATGTGGGTTTTACGCTTAGTGCACATTATTCATTTATGTTTGCCTCTGCCTCTGTCTCTCAGTCTCAGTTACTGCCTCAGTCTCAGTCTCTGCCTCAGTCACTGCCTCAGTCTCTGCTACGCCCTCTGCTTCAGTCACTGTCAATTTTGCCTTTGCCTTTTGCCTTCTCTTTGTCTCTTTGCCTTGTTATGACTTTGCCCGCTTTTTGTTTTTACGCTGAGCTAATTTTTGTTTTCTTTTTTTTTACTCTGTCTACTTCTCTTTTTCTCTCTCTCTCTCTCTCTCTCTCTCACACTCTTTTGCCTCAGTCTGTTGGTGTCTCATTGCCTTTTGTTGTTGCCGCTGCTACTGATCGCTAATCTTATGTTAATTTATCATACACACAGCGGGGCGACTATGTTGTGCGTGTGTGTTTTTTTTTCATTTTTGGGCCCAGTGTGCACAGTGTGTGTACACTGTCAGCTGTTGGCGGCGTCGTGCGCCGCTTGCTCGCTTGCTCACACACATCAAAACCCAAAAACGCGACTAAAGGGACAAAGCGAAAGACAAGACACAAGAAGCAGAAATAGGCAACAACAACAGTTGAAATGTACAGTGGGTGGAGAGTAGGCTAAAAACAGTAAAAAAATATATATATATATATAAACTCATATAAGCAAAACACACGCAGGCAACGGCTATCCGACTAATTTATCATGGCGTTTAGCTGCCAAGCACAACAAACACACAAACACAGACACATGTATACCCGCACGCACGCATACTCACACACACACACACACACACACACACACACTCAGCTCTGTCCTGTAGATTGAACATATCAAGTCGCTCGTAAACACAAAAAAAAAAACCTAAAATTAATTTCGAATTTTTGAATTGAATTGTTACTGTGCTGCGCTGCGCTCTGTCATTAAAAACACACACAAACTACAGTTGTACCTCATTATAACGAGCGAGCTATAAACTTTGCTTACGACGACGCTTGCATAAACAAGCTTCAAGCTACTAATTTAACAACTTCTTTTTTTTTTTGTGTTTTTTAATGCTTTTACATTTCATTCAATTTCTGTTCGTTTTTTTTTTTTAACTGTTTTTCAACTTTAATTTCATTTTTTTTCTTCTTTTTTTCAACTTAAATTTCAATCGGTTTTTTTTTTTAATTTAAATTTTTTTAAGTTCTTAACTTGATCATCAACTTTTGTTTTTTGCATAAATTTAGTTTTCAATCTGTGCTTCGATTTTACTTTTCAATCATTTAGCTTTTGATGCTATGCTGATATACAACTACAACATCTGCTTCTTGTCGTCTTCCTTAGTTTTTTTACTATATAAATTTTTAGCTTCTTATTTCATTTATGCTTCAACTTCTTCTACTTTAATTTCTGCGTCTTCAAATTCTGCGTCTTCAACTTCTCTTACTTCAATTTCTTCTACTTCTACTTCTACTTCTACTTCTACTTCTACTTCTACTTCTACTTCTACTTCTACTTCTACTTCTACTTCTACTTCTACTTCTACTTCTACTTCTACTTCTACTTCTACTTCTACTTCTACTTCTACTTCTACTTCTACTTCTACTTCTACTTCTACTTCTACTTCTACTTCTACTTCTACTTCTACTTCTACTTCTACTTCTACTTCTACGTCTACTTCTACTTCTACGTCTACTTCTACTTCTACTTCTACTTCTACTTCTGGTTCTACTTCTACTTCTACTTCTACTTCTACTTCTACTTCTACTTCTACTTCTGGTTCTACTTCTACTTCTACTTCTACTTCTACTTCTACTTCTACTTCTACTTCTACTTCTACTTCTACTTCTACTTCTACTTCTACTTCTACTTCTACTTCTACTTCTACTTCTACTTCTACTTCTACTTCTACTTCTACTTCTACTTCTACTTCTACTTCTACTTCTACTTCTACTTCTACTTCTACTTCTACTTCTACTTCTACTTCTACTTCTACTTCTACTTCTACTTCTACTTCTACTTCTACTTCTACTTCTACTTCTACCTTCTACTTCTACTTCTACTTCTACTTCTACTTCTACTTCTACTTCTACTTCTACTTCTACTTCTACTTCTACTTCTACTTCTACTTCTACTTCTACTTCTACTTCTACTTCTACTTCTACTTCTACTTCTACTTCTACTTCTACTTCTACTTCTACTTCTACTTCTACTTCTACTTCTACTTCTACTTCTACTTCTACTTCTACTTCTACTTCTACTTCTACTTCTACTTCTACTTCTAGTTCTACTTCTACTTCTACTTCTACTTCTACTTCTACTTCTACTTCTACTTCTACTTCTACTTCTACTTCTACTTCTACTTCTACTTCTACTTCTACTTCTACTTCTACTTCTACTTCTACTTCTACTTCTACTTCTACTTCTACTTCTACTTCTACTTCTACTTCTACTTCTACTTCTACTTCTACTTCTACTTCTACTTCTACTTCTACTTCTACTTCTACTTCTACTTCTACTTCTACTTCTACTTCTACTTCTACTTCTACTTCTACTTCTACTTCTACTTCTACTTCTACTTCTACTTCTACTTCTACTTCTACTTCTACTTCTACTTCTACTTCTACTTCTACTTCTACTTCTACTTCTACTTCTACTTCTACTTCTACTTCTACTTCTACTTCTACTTCTACTTCTACTTCTACTTCTACTTCTACTTCTACTTCTACTTCTACCTTCTACCTTCTATTTCTACTTCTACTTCTACTTCTACTTCTACTTCTACTTCTACTTCTACCTTCTACTTCTACTTCTACTTCAAGAAGCTTCAACAACTTCTCTTTAAATTTTGTTCTATTCAATTTTTTATTCAATTTTTGCTTCAATAATTTATTTCCATAATTTTTTCCAGTCTCTTTTAACAACTCTTTCAACATTAACTTCAATTTTTTCATCAATATTTTTTAATTTTTTCGACTTTCTCAACATTTTCTTCAACATTTTCTTTAATATTTTTCTCAACATTTTCTTCAGCATTTTCTACTACTTTTATTACTTTAACATTTTTTTTTTTTTTTGCAATATCTTTTTTTTTTCACCTTGAGTTCAATCTAAAGTTAAGCATAACCTAATTTTCTGTCAGTGTAATTTGAATGAAAATTTCTTAAGCGCTGCATTTACTATATGTAAGACAAGACATAAGTGCAACACAAAAACTTCAGCTATGAAAAAAAATAATAATAGTAGAAAATTCAACACAATGTTGATAATGATTACTTCATACAAATATATATATATATATATACCGATATATATATATATGCAAAATCTTAGCTGTAAGCAATTCCCATATTGCTTACTGTTCGTCACTTGCCGCTCATCTGTATAATATTGAGAAAAAAAAAAAATAGAAGTGTTTTTTGTATTTTTCGTTTATATTTTTCGTATGCAAATTTCAAGAGGTTTTTCTTTCGTTTCGCCTTTGGAAATATGTCAATGCCAAAGTGTCAGAGCGTTTGGGCGTTAAATCTGCATTTCCTCAGGGTTTCATTTTAATTATAACAGCACCCACAAAATCAACAAAACATATAAGAGATAGAGAGAGACAGAGAGAGAGAGATATACACATATACATATATCAATAAACTATGATTTTCATATATGTATAAGCAACAAAAAATTGTTGTGCAAAAAGCATGAAATCGATTTTCCACTTCTATTTGCTTATCAAAATTCAACTACAAAAAAAAAAAAACAAAAACCTAGAGAAATAGTTTTCTGCAAAATTTTATGCAATGCATGCAAAATAGTTTTGCAACTGCAATTAGACACAACTAACTATCTCTCTCTCTACACAGATATATATATATATATATATATATATATATAATATAGAAAACGATTTGTGAATTAATAAATTTCAATTGTTTTTCGTCAGATTTTCTATGATTTGTTGATGCGATTAGTATTTTTTTTTTTTTTGTTTGCTATTTATTATAATTTATTCTAATATCTGTCAGCATTGCCGTAAATTATTTTTATTTGTTGCAATTTCACATAGTTACTAAGATCTTTCTATAGCTGTCACATAAAACTGATCAATTAATAATTAAAATTTAAAAATAATATTATTGTGTGTAATTATTTCAACGGCAAAGTTCAAGCAACTTTTGCACGCTAGATGTCGCCTGCCGTACACCCACACCCACACCCATACCCACAGTCAAACTCTTCCGACACATACAAAGTTTATTGTGTGCTGTCTACAATTATCAGAGGCGCGAAATATGATTAACGCAAGCTTGTTAACTCATTTGCCATAAATAAAATTAACGCAATATGCTTGCCAATAATAAAAATCAAATATCAGACTTTAACAGACACAACAGTAAATATATATCTGTAAATATATATATATATATATATATATATATATATATTTGGCTTGATAATTTATGCTTAAACTGCGTATAATTATTATACACTTGCAAAGTGTATATTACTTTTATGCAAGAGTTTGTTATATATATATATATAAAATAATATAAAGATATATATTCTTGAACAGCAGACAAATCTGTCCAACTGTCTATCTATCTATATATATCTATAGTTATCTGCTTGAAACTTGGCATAAATTGTTTCTTATTGTTCTAAGCAGCAGATAAAACGATATGAGCTAGAAAGAAGCATTATAATATATAGCTGCTATAGGAAATATCGGTCGAAAATTTAGTTTTTATATGAAAATTTTTTTTTATTTGTTAAGCTTTCCCTCTGAAACTTACAGAATTTCAGTTTAGCAACATTTGATAGGTGTTCGCCGAAATTGGTCTAGATCAGACAACTATAACATATAGCTCTAATAGGAAATATCGGTCGAAATTTTAGATTTTATATGAAATTTTTTTTTTTTTTTTAAAGTTTTCCCTCTGAAACTTACAGAATTTCAGTTTAGCGATATTTGATAGATGTTCCCCGATATTGGTCTAGATTAGAAAGCTATAACATATAGCTGCCATAGAAAGGATCGATCGAAAATTTAGTTTTTGTTTGGGAAACTTTTTTATTTGCTAAGCTTTCCGTCTGAAACTTACAGTATTTCAGTTTAGCGACATTTAATAGATGTTCGCCGAAATTGGTCTAGATCGAACAACTATAACATATAGCTGCCATAGAAAGAAACATCAAGAACTGAAATTTTTGTATAAAAAAAAAAATTTTTTTGTAATTCAAGTTTTCAAGTGTATGAAAACTTCGATGTGTTGAAAATATATTTAATTTCTTGTATTTTATATTAATTAATTGCCTGAAACTATAATAAAAATAAGTTGAAAGTTGGCTAAGAAGAAGAAGGAAAAGCTGATGAACAGGCAAAAGGCAACAAAAAAAAAAACAACAACAACAGAAGAAAGGGATAAACCATAATATTTTATAGCCATATGTGAGTGTGTGTGAATGTGTGTGTGAATATGTGTGAATGTGTGTGTGAACGTGTGTGTATAAAATCAATTAAAAGTTTTAATTGAAAGATTTAAGTGAAATTAAATGCGCAACACAGCAGCAACACGTCCCCCCTCCAAAAAAAAAAAAAAAACAAAAGGCGTCTATGCTGCCATAACGCCCACAAACAGCCGAAAACATTGGATTTGTTTCAGTTTTCAACGTTGATTGTCTATGATTTTTTTTTAATTTTTTTTTTTTTTTTTTTGTTGGTAAGGAAAAACTACAACTAACAATAAACAACAACAAAAAATTTGTTGCTGCTGTGTAATGTTAATATTAATATTAATGCTAATGCTAATGATAATTCCAATGTTAATGATGATGCAAAAAGTAGTCGACAATTTCGTTTGCGAGCAGGAATAAAACTTCACAAAAAAAAACTTGAGCGTCAGTCAAAAGTCTTATGAAAATAAATCAAATCACCAAGTTGACAGCTGTTTTTTGGGCGGCACTGTGTTTCGCATGAGGATTGTGGGGGCGGCAGAAGAGTCTGGATGCTGCTACTGCTGCTGTTGCTGTTGCTACAGCTTTAATTACCTAATTTAATTAACGCAAAATGTAAACATTTTGAAGGCTTTTTGCCTTGGCAATTCGTTGAAATTGTATGAATTATCTTTTCTCTTACTCTTGAATTACTTTTTCTCTCTTCCCAAGTTTTGTATCCTCCTCATCCTCCTCTGCAAACCTTCCCTGTATATATCTCTCTCTCTGTGAGTCTGTTTCGTTGCTCTACCGTTAGAGTGGAGCCCATAAATATTTGATTTTAAGAGCTGTAAAAGACAAATAATAAAAGTAATAACAACTCGCAAGTTACACGTGTTGAAATTGTGGGCGTGGTTTTGCTACGAAATGTTGAATTACAGTTCACAGCAAAATGTGAAAAGACTTTCTTAAGTATTTAAATATTAAAAAGCATTAATTAACTGGATTAAATGAGTGCATAAAAAAAAAAAAAAATTAGCTATATATTTTCACAGACAAACGCATATACAATTTATATTTTGTATTTGTATTTGTATCTGTTTCTGTATCTGAATTATTTGTAGATGTTCTATTTGTAGCATTTTGTTTATGCTGATTTTTTTATTTGAGTTTATTTGAGCTAATAATATGCAACATTTCGTATAATTAACGGGTAATAACTTTAAAACATATTTTTATTATCGGGTAAATTTTTTTGTGTCGTATATGTAGAGTATATATATATATTTATATTGTTTATTACAAGTTTCAAAATCTTAAAATAATAATTTGTAGAATATTCAAAATGTCGGGTATATTATTTTTTTTATTTAATTGTAACAAAAAAAAAATATATATATTGGAAATATCGGATATTTTATACTAGAGTATTTAATATAAATTTCTAGTATTTTTTTTTTGCTTATTGTAAGTTTCAAATGCTTAAATATTTTGTCAAATATTGTAAATTTTTTATTAATTATTATTATTATATTATTAATTGTTATTTATATTATTAAAATAATTTTGATTATTTATTATTTATTATATATTTTTTATTGGTTTAGATATTATGATATTCATTTAGTTGTAAAAAAAAATATTAGAAATATCGGTCACATTATACTAGAATATTTCCAATATTTTTGATTTTTATAAATTTTAAATGCTTAAATAATTTGTAGAATATTTTAAATGTCGGCTATATTATTTTTTTATTTAATTTAACAAAAAAATATTGGAAATATCGGATATTTTATACTAGAGTATTTAATATAAATTTCTAGTATTTTTTTTTTTGCTTATTGTAAGTTTCAAATGCTTAAATATTTTGTCAAATATTGTAAATTTTTTATTAATTATTATTATTATATTATTAATTATTATTTATTATTTATATTATTAAAATAATTTTGATTATTATTATTTATTATATGTTTTTTATTTGTTTAGATATTATGATATTCATTTAGTTGTAAAAAAAAAATATTAGAAATATCGGTCATATTATACTAGAATATTTCCAATATTTTTGATTTTTATAAATTTTAAATGCTTAAATAATTTGTAGAATATTTTAAATGTCGGCTATATTATTTTTTTTATTTAATTATAACAAAAAAATATATTGAAAATATCGGATATTATATACTAGAGTATTTAATATAAATTTCTAGTCTTTTTTTTTTTTTTTGCTTATTGTAAGTTTCAAATGCTTAAATATTTTATCGAATATTGTAAATTTTTTTTTTAAAAATTATTAATTTATTATTAATTGTTTTTTTTTATATTATTTAAATAATTTTGATTATTATTATTTATTATACGATAAAAAAAATATTATAAGTATTTTTGATTATTATAATGGAATATTTCCTATTAATTTCTAGTATTTTTTGTTGAAATTTTTAAAAACTTAAATAATTTTTGGAATTTTCTAAATTTTTTTTTTTATTATTATTTATGATTTATTTTTTATTTTTATTTATTTTTTTTTGATATTATGATTTTCTTTTAAATTTAAATATTTTCTATAAATTTCTAGTATTTTTTATAGTAAGTTTTAAATGCTTAAAATTTTTTTTAGAATTTTCTTAATTTGTATTAATAATTATTTATGATATATTTTTTATTATGATTTTCATTATATTGTAAAAAAATGTAAAATATACCGGATGCTAAGTACCAGGTATTTTTTTAGTCAATCCTTCACGGCAAATTCTTAATTAATTCTTACTTTCATTTTTTTTTTTTTTTTTGTTAATTTTAAAAGTTGTATAAATATTAGAAATTTCTGATATATTATAGTCGAAATATTTTATTTACATATATTTCTAGCATCTTATTTTTTCTTGAAATTTTAGACTAATTGTATTACTATATCACAAATGTGACATTATATGATATGGCTCAAAGCTTTTTATGTTTGTATTTGTTTCACAATGCAAACGCAAAAAAAAAACAAAACAACAAATGTTGTTTGTTACAGTAACAGTGAGCGCCAAATGTATGTAAACAGGCAACAGTCAGTCAAGCAATTAAAAGCTTAAAAACTAAGCTAAGCTGTCAAATGTTTTGTGTATGTGTGTGTGTTTGGGAACAGTGCGACAGGGAAGTGTATGGGAGATCGCATTAGACAGCATGACTAGTAGAAAGAGACAGTATGACATTGAGTAACAGAGAATGAGGGCTAAGCATGTCGGCTAAGCTGACATATAACGCTAGAAAAAAGAAAAAAAAAAGCAAACTAAAAAGCGAGAAAAGGGGCAAAAACTAAACATGTCAGAGAGACTATTGTTGTTTTTCTTGCTGTTGTTGTTGTTGTTGGTGTTGGTATTGCAGTTGCTGCTGCTGCTGTTGCTGCAGAGATTATGCACAACAGAAATAAATAAATAAGCATGAAGTGCAAGAAGAAGCACTAGAAAAAGAAACAGTAGACAAAAACAAATACAAAAAAAAAACTTTGAGCCAATTTAAAGAGCTAAGCGCATAATAGAAATAGAAAAACACCAATGAAAAAATAAAATAAAAAATAAAATATAAAAAGATGAGTTCAAAAATTGACAGAAATGAACAACGTAGTGTTACCCCTGGAATATATAAATTCTTAGTTAAAAATAAATTTAATCAACTCTATGAAAAATTAAAGCAAACTATTATAAATATATACTACATATATTCTGGAAATATCTTCGGAACAAATTTAATTTTTTCATTAAAAATAAGTTAAAGCAACTTTACAAAAATCTAAAAAAAAATTTTAAAAATATATTTTCACAATATCCCTGGAATATGTAAATTTTATCCTTAAAAAAATATGTTTAAGCAGCTTTACAAATAAGCAAAATTATTGTATAATATATTCCGAAAATATATCTAGAATATGTAATCATAAATAAATCCAAGAAATATCATAGATATATTCCGGAAATATCCTTGGAATATATAAATTTTATCCTTAGAAAATAAGTTAAAGCAGTTTTAAAACAAATTTTTAGCAAATTTTCATATAATATATCTAGGAAATTTATCTGGAATATGTAATCATAAATAAATCCAAGAAATATCATAGATATATTCCGGAAATATCCTTGGAATATATAAATTTTATCCTTAGAAAATAAGTTAAAGCAGTTTTAAAACAAATTTTTTTAGCAAATTTTCATATAATATATCTAGAAAATCTATCTGGAATATGTAATTATAAATATATCCTGAAAATATCATGGATATATTCTGGAAATATCCTTGGAATATGTAAATTTTATCTTTAGAAAATAAGTTAAAGCAGTTTTAAAACAAATTTTTTTTAGCAAATTTTCATATAATATATCTAGAAAATCTATCTGGAATATGTAATTATAAATATATCCTGAAAATATCCAAAATATATTCTGGAAATAACCCTGGAATATGATCATTTTTCTTAAAGTAGTACTACAAAAAAATAAAATAAAAGCAAACTATAGTATATATATTCTGGAAATCTATCTGGAATATGTAATTATAAATATATCCTGAAAATATCAGGGAAATATCCAAAATATATTCTGGAAATAACATTGGAATATGATCATTTTTCCTTAAAGTAGTTCTACAAAATAAATAAAAGCAAACTATAGTATATATATCCTGGAAATCTATCTGGAATATGTAATTATAAATATATCCTGAATTTGACTATCATCAGCTGTCATTGGGCACTTTTAATTCTTATTTAGAATTTTTCTCATAATAATTGCCTTGGAGTAAATATACATACATATATTAAAAAAATTCAAAAGTTTTGCTTAACTAATTCCAAAGTTTTGCTTAGTTTCGGGACGTCTTTAATGTCTTTAAATTGTCCAAAATGTTTTCTGATATCAATGAGTTGAACATATGTTGAGTTCGGTTGAGTTGTAGGGTATAAGGTGTGGTAAAGTTTAACATATGTGTATATCAAAAAAAGATGATATGTATTGCCATAAAAAAAAAGCAACACAGCAACACCTAACAACAACAACAACAACAACAAAAATAGCAATAACAAAAGCAGAACAAGGGATGCTCGTACAAATGTAAAGCTTAGCCGCAAGCTTACAAAGTGGAACGCTCCGGCACTCCGAAGCTGACGGGTTGACGTATGGGTCTAGCCACTAAGTGGGCTACTCAATGTGTCCATGCAACAACAACAACAACAAGAAGCGTTCTCTCTCTCTCTCTGTATATGTGTGTGTGTGTGTGTGTTGATATAATACCACAAAACTGGCTGTCGGGATACAATTGTCAAGGCTAAAGGTAGAATAAAAAACAATAACAACAACAACAACAACAATGGAAAGGAACTTGGGGACAGGTATTAAAAGGCATCAGGGAAAAGTGTTGTTGGACTTTTCTCTCTCTCTCTCTCTCTTCTTTTTGCTACTGTGTATATTTTCATTTCTAGAGATGTGAAGAACATTGGACACTGTGTGGCATTTGTGGGAACTGTAAAAGGGTTTTTTTTTTTTTTTTGTTTCCTTTTATTTGCAACTGGACACAATACGAATATGTGTGCAACATATTTTCATGCTAAAATGTAAACAAAAGACATTTGTCATAAGTCTACTAAATGTGAAATGAATATGTGGATATATTCTTGCAAGAACTTTTGTTTGCTTCGCATCGATTACAGTTCAAGCTTAAGTCTACAAACTTAAAGAGTAAACGTGGGAGCAAGAAGTATATATATGTATATGGAAAGTGTAGTATAAAAGAAAATGTTAAGGTATTAAAATTTTTGTGCGTAGTGTTGGTAGAGTTCCTAAATGTTGAAAGAATTCAAAGAGTAGTAAGAGCTTGTAACAGCGGTTGCTTATTCCCAAAAAGGAGAAGAGTTTAAGGGTGCAGGTGCAGAAAATTGGAAGAACGGGAAAAATTTTGAAGGTTATAAGCATTGAAAAGTAAAACAGATTTTCAAGCAAGAAAAATTTAAAGGTAAAAACTAGAAATTGGTAAAAAAAAAAAAATTTGAAATAGCTGAAAATGTTGAAAGATTTGGAAGAGCCAGAAGATTTTATAATTTAGACAAATTTGGATTTGAATAAAAATTAAAAAACAAAACTGTTGGATAATATGTTCAAATATTTAAATCAAAATCAATGAGAAATTAAAAATTTCGGGTATTTTTTCAATATTTTTGGGAAATTAACAAAAAAAAAAATAGAAAATTCCAAAATTAGGATAGTTTTTCCATTAAGATAAGATAGAGAGATTCTATGCCTGCCATGAGGATAAAATTACAATCTCAGGTCAAACATATGCTCTAGTTTTTTTTTTTTTGGTGGTATATGGGAAGAAAGAGAGTAGAAAGAAAGATATCCGATCGATGGGATCCTGATTCTTTTAGCGAGCACATGCTGACCACATGTTGCATGTGCTGCTACCTAGAGCAACATTCCTAGCTTGACATTGAGTGAGCCTTGAGATAAAAGAGCGAGTGCGATAAAGAGAAAGAGAAAAGAGAGAGAGAGAGAGATAGCATTACAATTATCGCACTTGCTTGGCAGCGAGAAACATGTGCTTATCAAATATGAGCTAAAATAAACATCAAAAGTAACTCGTAAAAAAAAAATAAAATAAAATAAAACAGAAAATAGAAAGTTAAAGTGTGAGACAAGGGCAATATCAGCAGGGAAAAGGAGACTGAAATGGATGCGCAACTCGCAGCTATTTATGCCTGTGGCTAACCTGCCGCGTGCACTTGAAGAATACCAAAAAAAAAAAAGTGCGGAGAAAAAGAGAAGAGACAGCGAGAAAAAAAAAGACAAAATAAAATAAATAAATATATATATAAATATATAAAGAGAAAGAGCGAGAAATATTTTGTTGGACATTGGATCGGGGTAGAAGCAAAATGTTGTTGCTGTGGTTGCCGCTGCTGATACTGCTGCTGCTGCTGCTTCTTCTACTGTTTGTTTTGTTGCTACAAATACTGCCCAGAGCTATTGGACATGAAACGCGAGGTAGACAGACAGAGAGAGAGAGAGAGAGAGAGAGCGAGCGAACGCGTTACCTGAGCGCGCTCTGTGTGTGTGTGACCTTTGCCTACCTGAGCTCAAGCGACAGAGACAGAGACAACATACTCTATCTCTCTCTCTCTTTCTTGCTCTTTCTCTGATTCTCCCACTCTTTGCTTAGAAGCCAACCAAGCGTGCCATGGGCTGTTTTATATACACATTTTTCTTTTTTTTTCTCTCTGTTGTGTTCGTGCCTCGCTAAGGTCTATTTCATGGTATAGGCAGAGAGTGAGAGAGATAGAGAAAGAGAGAGCGAGAGAAACCTTCTCTTCCTCTTCTTCTGGTTGTTGTTGTTGTTGTTACTGTTGCCACAAATATTTCGCTTAACTGCTGTGAGCAGCAGCTGCTGCCGCATGTTGTTGCACATGTACATGTTGTACATAGACTTTTATAGGTAAATGTAGTGTATTTTGTTTTTTTTTTTTGTTTTGGGTGCCAAAACATCTGCTATAATTTCTTGAGCGCCGCCTCTCAACAAACATTTTCATTACATGCAAAACTTCTGCAGCGAAGAGTGAGAGAGAGAGAGAGCGCGGCAAGTGCAGAGTAAAAGATTATTAGTTGTATTAAAAGCATTTGAGTTTATTTCACTTGTTATTTCTTTAGATATATTATATAGTTATAACTCGCGGGCATTTTCAATATAACAGAAGAACACATTAACATGCCACACACACACACACAACTTGCACTTAACTTGCATTCAGTTTTTATCCTCAAGCCAAACACGACGAGCCAGAAATCTTCATTAATTGCGTCTCATTTTAACTCCCCCCGGAATATCGGGGGCAACAAATTCTAACTTCTGCCACACTGCCTCTGTCTTTTGCCTTCGTTATCCCTTCTTCTCAGTTCTATGTTATATTTCTGCTTTCAGCTCAGCTTCCGTTTTTTTTTTGCCAGTCGAGTGAAAGAATTTCAAAACAACAAAAATTTTCTCTTTTTTGCTATTGAAATAACTTAATGCAAAAATTTCAACTATAAACATTGAAATATTCTCATTTTATTATTATTTTTGAAGAAATTTTCTTTTGCAACAAAAACAAAACAAGCAAAGAATTAAGATAAAGAGAGATTTATGACATACGAAAATAATAATAAAAAAAAAAATTAAATATGAATATGAAAAATAAATAAAAATAATAATAATAAAAACTAAAATAATAATATGCCAAAAATTAAATTCTTGTAAATTAAATGATTAATGGTAATTAAAATAAAATAAAATTAAATTAAAAACATTTATTACAAATTATTTGAAATTTAATTTTAAAATAATAAAAATCATAATAAAAATTAAAATAAAAAAAATTTAAAAAATAGAAATAGAAACAATTAAATAAAAAAAATGCAAATAAAATAAAATCAAGCTAAAGAAAAAAAAAATTAAAATAATAAAAACCATAATAAAAATTAAAATAAAAAAATAATAAAAATAGAAATAATAAAAATAAAAAATAGAAACAATTAAATAAAAAAAAATGCAAATAAAATAAAATCAAGCTAAAGAAAAAAATAAAAATATTTATGAGCAACGAAAATTAAATTTATACAAATTAACGAAATAAAAAAAAATTCTCTTACAAAAAAAAAGGCTTTAAAAATAATAATAATACTTTTGGGGGGTGGGGAAATATTTAAAAAGCATAAAAAATAATTTTACAATCAAAAAGAAATAATGAAAATAAATTGCAAAATAATAATCGTCTTACTTTTATTTTCATCAACTTCGCCTACGTCTAATCTGCTTTTGCAACAATCTATTGGCAACAAAGCAACCAAAATTTCTATATATATATATATTTTTTTTATAAGCATTATTGAGAAAAAGAGCTACAAAAATTATGTAAAAAAAAATTATATATATAAAAAAAAAAAAAAAAAATATGAAATAAAATGAAATGAACATTCAAATTTTGGTAAAGCAGCAAAAAAAAAAAAGTTTATTGTGAATTTCAAAGAATTTATTTTTTTTTTGTTACTTTTGTAACTTTTTAGTAGAAATTTTGCCGTGCTGCTGTTTAAATTGAACTTTTATTTTTATATATTATATATATTTATATATATTTTATATATTTTGCAACATTTTTTTTTAAATATTATTTCTATTGCGCTTATATTCTAAGCATTTTTCATGCTTTTACTCGCTGCTCGCTCCCCAAACACAAACATTAATATTTTTTGTGGGCTTTCGCCTCTGTTGTTAATCTGTTTCGGGCCAAAAAAAAAAAAAAAAAAATTCCTTTTCAGTTTTTGAGGCTCGATGAAAACGTGCAGAATTTAGTTAATTGGGGGAAGCTTTTTTGTTGAAGTCAAATCGTAACTGACTTTAGTCTTGTAGCATGGCAAGAAGAGTGGCAAGTGGCAAAACGCGAAGGCAAAAGCAAAAGCAAAAGCAAACGCAAAGCAAGTGAAATCAAGTTGCGTCAAGTTTGAGTTTTGTTGAGCTGTTGTATTTTTCCCTGCCATTTGCGTTCTCTAGATGATGAAAGGCTACAAATAATTTTTCTCTCTCTCTCTCTCTCTCTTATTTATTTTTTTTTTTTTGGGTAATTGTGATTTTCAGTTGATTTTTCAAGCCATTTTTTTTTCTCTCACTTTACGCTCTCTGAAAAAGGGTTAAACGATTAATGATGCTATTTGACTGACGTTGTCTAAACCTCATTGAACTCTCTAGTATATTTATGCCAGAGTATGAGCAATGAAATTAAATTTTTTTTTTTTTTGTTAATGAATATAAACCCGTTCATATTATACTAGATATATATATATATATATATATAATATAGTTAAGATTTATGAGCAATTTGTAATTTATAATTTGACTTTAGACTTAATTAAATTTCGACTTTATTAGAATTTTACTATGTCTAAGAAATATTATAGACTTGTTAATGTTAAGCTAGTAAATAAAAAAAAATTCTATAAAATTTCCCTAAAAATAAATATAGCTACAAATTTCATGAGATTTTTTTTTTTTTTTTTTGGAAATCTTTTATAAGTTGAAGAAACTCTAGCATAAATTTTAATTATTATAATAAATTTATTACAATTTTTTTTTGATTTATTAAAATATATTTGCAAATTTTAATTATGTTAAGTCAACAAAAATATAGACTAAAATTTTTAAGAATTTTGAAAGTTCTATCTAAAATTCTGTATGCACATAAAAAATTTTTCATGAAATTTCGCTGATAATTTTGAATATTTTTTTCATAAAAAAATTTAGCTAAAAATTTCATGAGATTTTTTTTTTTTTTAGAAATTGTTTATAAATTAGTTGAAGAAACTTTCGCATAAATTTTAATTATTATAATAAATTTATTAAATTTTTTTTTGATTTATTAAAATATATTTGCAAATTTGAAGTATGTTAAGTCAACAAAAATATAGACTTAAATTTTTAAGAATTTTTCTTATAGCAAATTTTTAATTTTCGCAAAACTATTTACACTAAAAATTTTTCATAAAATTTCACTAATAATTTTGAATATTTTTTGATAAAAAAATGGAGCTAAAAATTTCATGAGATTTTTTAGAAATCTTTTATAAGTTTGTTAAAGAAACTCTAGCATAAATTTTAATTATTATAATAAATTTATTAAATTTTTTTTTTGATTTATTAAAATATATTTGCAAATTTTAATTATGTTAAGTCAACAAAAATATAGAATAAAATTTTTAAGAATTTTCAATTTTCGCAAAACTATTTACACTGAAAGTAATATCTAAAATTTTGTATGCACATAAAAAAATTTTCATAAAATTTCACTAATAATTTTGAATATTTTTTGATAAGAAAAAATGTTGCTAAAAATTTCATGAATTTTTTTCTAAAAATCTTTAATAAATTAGTTAAAGAAACTATAGCTTAAATTTTAATTATTATATTATAATAAAATCTATAAAAAAAAAAAATTAAGAAATGCAAATTTTAAGTCAACAAAAATATAGACTAAAAATTTTTAAGAATTTTTCCTATTAAAAATTTTCAATTTTCGCAAAAACTATTTACACTAAAAGTTCTATCTAAAATTCTTTATGTTGCTCTGCATTGCCAATCAAAAGTGAATTGATTTTCTAATTAATTTTTTTCTCTCTTTCTCTATTATTCTCTTTGCAGGTAAGACATTAAATAAATGAAGCAGTGAAAGAGACTATGACTGTCATTAAGTATATGCCATGCATGTAAGTTAGATATAGTATATATATATATATATCTTAGCGACATTGGATCAACAAAATACATGAAGACGACAGTAAAGGGAAATAAAATATTGTAGCTATTCAATGTTGATACTGCTGCTGGCTGGTTGGCTGTGACTGCTTTTGCTGGCTGCTTGCTTAGCTGTTGGCTGTTAACTGTTTTTGCTGCCGGCTGCTTGCTGCCATGTAAAGCATGTAAACATTTTTAAATTTGAATTACGTGCTCGGTTTGCCAAAAGTTAAGCTTGAAGTTAGAGCATTTGCGACTTTTGCTATATTGCAAAATGAGTCAAGTGTGGGAAGCAGCAGCAGCAGCAGCAACAGCAACAGCAACAACAACTTTCACTTGGCTGCAAGGCAAAAAAAAAAAAAAAACAAGCGACAAAGCAGAGCAACAGCTCATGAGATTTTTTTTTTTTTTTTTTCGGCCAGACCGCCCGAGGGCCTCTTAAAGAGATATGCTGCTCTGCTCTCGATTTTGGTGTGTGTGTGTGTGTGTGGCAAAAGAACTTGGATGTCAAGTGTATGCTATGCTATGAGTGCAAGTGAGAAAGCAGCTAAAAAAAAAAGTAACGCGCTGCTTGCCTTCTCATTTCTTCATTTCTCACTTCTTTTGCTTCTCTTGCT
The DNA here is from genome assembly GCA_037044475.1 of Zaprionus obscuricornis. Lineage (NCBI taxonomy): Eukaryota > Metazoa > Arthropoda > Insecta > Diptera > Drosophilidae > Zaprionus > Zaprionus obscuricornis. Next base: position 27,919 of record JBAMBR010003783.1, read on the forward strand.
ACACTTGCACTTGACTAAGCTGCGTCTTTTTTGATGGCAGACGCCGTTGGCGTCTTCTCTCTCTCTCTCTCTCTGTCTCTGTGTGTGTGTGCTGAAGCACTTTTGCTCCGACGAGCTGAAAGAGCTGGAAGAGTGAGTGGAAAAAAAAAAAAACGAGCCGAGAAAAATTACAAAATTTATTAAAGTGTTACACTGAGCCAAAAAGATACAAATCAGCTAAGCAGTAGCAGCAGTACAGACACACAGAGAGTAAGAGAGTGAGAGAGAGAGAGAGAGAGAAGACAGAGAACAGACAGACAGAGATACACACATCAAATGTAATTGACTCGGAAATCTAAGACAAATGTGCTAAAAATAAGAAGAAGAAGCAACAGCAGCAGCAACAGCAGCAGCAGCAGAAGAAGATGAAAACCAAAATGCGCGCATTGCCTGCCTGTCGCCATCAATAGGTGTATGTTTCTCTGTATGTATGTATGTGTGTGTGTGTGTGTGTGTATTAAGCATGTGTTGCTTGTATGTTGTGCGTCATCAAATTATAGAGTAAGAAATTGTTTTGCCGCTGGCGCCCAACAAGTTGAGATGCTGGTTTTTTTCTTTTTTTTTTCTTCTTCTACTTCTTCATCTTTCTTCATACTTTGCTTTATTTTTATAGCAATTGATTCTGCAGCACAGACATTGAAACATGGTGGTGGTGCATAATCCACCACCACCACCACCAACACCACAACATTCATCTATATATATATATATTTCTATTTTATATAGTATTTTTTTTGCCGTTCCCCTTTATTAACCCTCAAGAACAGCAGCAATGCGCGTCATCATCGTCGCTTGCATTGTGCAAAACTCAAACCAAAAATATAACCATAAGAAAAGCAGACAAAGAAGAAGCAACAGCAGCAACAGCGGAAAGTAAAAAACAGCAGGGGGAATAAAAATATATACACTCACACATAGAAGCAGCAAAAGCAGTTGGAAAATTCAAGTAGAAAGAAAAACACAGTGCAAAAACTTCAGCTGTAGCAATAAATTGTTGTTCAAGCGTAACAACAACAACAAATAGACAGTTACGGTCAATCTATATATCGTATAGCGACTAGAATTTCTTATCAAAGAATCAGTTAAGATTTTTTATATATACTTCTATATGTAGTTAAATTAAATGTGCATGGTGCATGTATATATATAGTATGACAGCTGTCGATATGATAAATTTCCACAATATTTTTTTTGCTAGCTGTCCTGAATTTGTAATTTCTTAGGGATGTTTTTTTTTCTTTTTGTTATCTTTCACTTTCATATGGGGAAAAAATAATTGAAAATACCAAATTTATTCATATGTTTACTAATATCAGTTGTCTAGTTTATAAATTCTATATGCCTAAATTTTTTTTTGCAAAGATTTTGCAGCTTGATAATTATATTTATCTTGTCATTTCTGTTATATATAAAATTGTTGTGCTGAAGTATTTCCATAGATCTGCAGCTTTACAGCTAGAATTTTATTTCATTTATTTATTTATTTTTTTTTTTTTGTAAATATTTATAGAATTTTTACTGAAATAATAGAATTTTAATAGAAGTTACTATATATATAAATGTATATATTTTCGATAGCCTGATAATATCAGGCGTCTATATGTGAAATTTCATTAAACTAGCTTAAGGACTTCCAGAGATCTGCAGCTTTAAAGTTACATACTTACATTTTCCGCTATATTATAGATGCATTCCCTAAAATTCTAATTTATCCTAACTTTCGAGTGGATTTTATATATCAGCTTATATAAGTTACTATAAGAATTTAAATATACAGTAGATACCGCTTATAGCAACTTTCAAGGGACCAACGATTTTACGTCGTTATATCCGGAAGACGCACTAACCGAAAGTAGTGTTTGTATGTATAAGTTTGTATGGGGACCAATCAAGCCAACGAGTTTTAGTCGCAGTAACCGGACGGACGCTTTAAGCAGAGTCGTTATAACCGGATTCTACTGTATATTCCATTGCCTGCTAATATCAGCCGTCTATATGTGAAATTTTGATGACTGTAGCATAAGGACTTCCAGAGATCTGTAGCTTGAAAATGAGATACTATCATTGTCCGCTATATTATCAATGCATTCCTCTAATATATCCTGACTTCCGAGTGGATTTTATAAATCAGATCATATATCATATAAGTTAGTATAAGAATTTATATATATTCCATTGCCTGCCGCCTATATGTGAAATTTTGATGACTGTAGCATAAGGACTTCCAGAGATCTGTAGCTTGAAAATGAGATACTATCATTGTCCGCTATATTATCAATGCATTCCTCTAATATATCCTGACTTCCGAGTGGATTTTATATATCAGATCATATATCATATAAGTTAGTATAAGAATTTAAATATATTCCATTGCCTGCCGCCTATATGTGAAATTTTGATGACTGTAACATAAGGACTTCCAGAGATCTGTAGCTTTAAAATTACATACTTACATTTATCATATAATCACTTTATTATATAGCATATAGAAATTTTTATGAGTCCGCATATATATATACGAGTATATCCTGAATTATATGACTTTCCTATAGATTTTATAGTATATTATTCTCATATATATATATATATATATATATATGTATGTATATATATATATATGTATGTATAGTATATCAAGTTATTTTTCTACAACGCAATTTGGACTTTGCAACAAAATTTGAAAAGAATATATAGAAAAAAAAAATATATATATATAAATACATACACTTCGGATATGCATTGGTTGCTTGGATAGAATGGAATGGAGCGTATGTTATATATATATATATATATTTTCTGGGAGGGTGATGTCTCGGGTGGTTGCAATGGCTTTAGCCAGCCACATCATCATTATTGTATCGAGAGGGTGGTTTCCTTCCTCTCTCTGTTCACTGTTCCTCAATTTGAGTTTGAGTTCGAGTTTGAGCTCTTTTAATGCTGTTATGTTCCGCCGCCGGCGGCGTCCAGACGATTGAAAATGAATGAAATTTTATATGCGACTACAATCTAAATGAATGAATGAATGAATGAATGTGCGAATGAATGCCGCTTCACACACACAACACACAGACGCAAGGC
>JBAMBR010003784.1:0-133862 GCA_037044475.1 Zaprionus obscuricornis
CAAATATTGCTATATACCTCGCTGCGATTTAGATCGATTTTACGTTCGGGCTTTTGATACTTCATGAAGTTGACCCTATGAAAAGTTCAACATACAAAAAAAAAAAAATGATAGAAAAAAAGTCAAAAATTAAAATCAAAGTAGAAAAGAAAGAGAAATAGAAGCAGTAGTAAAGAGAGTGACAGAGAGAGAGAGAGAGAGAAAAAAACACAAGTTGAATAATGGTTTTTGAAATGTAAAAGTTAAGCAAGGGTGAAAGGGTGAAAGGAGCAAGAAGCAAGAGGTATATGAGGCATGACAAGCAGGTGAGGCAAGCGAGGGGAGGGCAGGGGGAGGGGGCATGCAGCTGGAGCAGTTGAAGAGGGCAAAAGCATGTGAAAGACATGTGAATTTAAATAAGTAAATGCTGCTGGTCACGTTGCCCCAACATCAGTAGCAGCAGCAGCAGCAGCAGCAGCAGCAGCAGAAGCAACGACAACAGCAGCAGCAAATGGCATCATGTTTGGGGGCATCTTGAGTTGAGGCATGCGACAAAGAACTAACCTGTGCGTTACACTTGCCACACTTACCACACTTGCCACACAGCGACTCTGCAGCTCCCTGACATCGTTGTGTCGTTGTGCGGCGTTCAATTGAAGCATGAAAGTATAAAAAACACACACGAAAAATAAACGCAAAACGTACAACGAAACAAATTGACAGAAAAAAAAAACAGCCAAAAAAAAAAAATTGCTTTAAAATGCAAAAAAAAAATAAAAAAAAAAAGGAAAAGAAAATTGTAGAAACCGCAAACGAAATTGAAGTGAAGCAGAAAAAAAAGAAGAAAACAAGGGATGAGTAGAGAATAAAGAAGCAGAAGAAGCAGAAGACGAAGACGAAATGAAATGAAAAGCGTTTAAGCAGACAAGACAAGGGCGGAGCGCATGAAGCGTAAGCAATAAAATTGTTAGTCTTATTAGCCAATTGCAATTACAATTGGCCAAGTTGCACTTGCAGTTTGCAATTGCAAGAAGTAGAAGAAGAAGTTGAAGAAGAAGTAGAAGCAGAAGTTGAAGAAGCAGAAGTAGAAGTCGATGAGATGTAGAAGTAGAAGATGCTAGCTGCAGCAGTAAGTGGCATAGAATTGTTGCAGTTGCAGTTTGCAGTTTGCAGTTTGCAGTTGTTCTTGTTGTTGTTGTTGTTGTTGCTGTTGAATGTTTGTTTGTTTGTGTTGCCGCTGCTGCTGATTACTTACCTGAAACGTTGACGCGTTATTTGTTCGCCATTGAATAAACGATTCCAAAATGCAATCTATGAAATAATGTAGAAGAAGAAGATGAACAGAAAGAGAAAGAGAAAGAAAATGCAAATAAAAGCATGCAAAAAACAAAAGACTTGAAGAGTCTGTGTGTGTGTATGAGAGAGAGTGAGATAGATAGATAGATAGATAGAGTGAGAGTGTGAATGAGAGAATGAGATAATGAGCAAGAGTGAGTGAGATAGAGAGTGTGTATATGAGCGACAGAGATTATGAGAGAGATTGAAAGAGTAAGAATGAGATATATATATATAGAGAGAGAGAGAGAAAGAGTATGTGTATGAGCAAGAGAGACTATGAGAGAGAGTGAGTGCGCATAGAGAGAGTAAGAGATAGAGAGTGTGTGTGAGTATGAGCAAGAGAGACTATGAGAGAGTGAGTGAGATAGATAATGAGATAGATACAGTAAGAGAGAGGGAGAGTGTGTGTGAGTATGAGCGAGACAGAGTGTGTGTTTGAGCAAGTAGAGACAATGAGAGAGACTATGAGAGTGAGATGGAGAGTGTGATTAAGAGAGTGCGAGCGAGAGAGAGAGAGAGAGAGAGAGAGAGAGAGAGAGAGAGAGAGTAAGAGAGTGATAGAGAGAGATAGATAGAGAAAGAGGGAGAGAAAGAGTTTGAGTATGAGCGAGAGAGACTTTGAGAGAGTGAGTGAGATAGAGAGTGAGAAAAAGACAAGTAGAGTTTGAGTATGAGCGAGATGGAATATGAGTGTGAGTGAGTGCGACTGGGAGAATATGAGTTTGAGAAATAGTCAGTGAGAGAGAGAGAGAGAGAGAGAGAGAGATAGAGAGATAGAGAGATAGAGAGAGGGAGAAAGAGATAGAATATGAGAATGAGTGTGAGCGAGACAGACTATGAGTATGAGTGTGAGCGAGATATACTATAAGTATGACTGTGAGCAAGATAGACGTGCGAGCGAGAAAGACAATGAGTATAAGCGAGATAGAGTATGACTGCGTGTGTGTGTGCGTATGTGTGTGTGTGAATGAAAGTTGCAAGCAAGCAAAGCAAACAAAACTGTTGAACAAAAAAGTCAAAATGAAAAACTTCAGGCCAAAAGCGACAAGCAGCCAAAAAAAACGGTCAAAAACAAAAACAAAAACAATGCAATTGAAAGCAAGACAAAGACAGAAAGATATTTAGAGAGCAATGAGTGAGAGACAGAGAGAGAGAGAGAGACAGGTGAAAGAGATAGCAATAGTGGCTTAAAGCTAGACAGATGGCTTCGTTCAATATGATAATGTTAATGAAAGTGGTGCACTGGCCGTAGCCGTAGCCGTAGCCATAGCCGTAGCCGTAGCCATAGCCGTAGCCGTAGCCGTAGCCATAGCCGTAACCGTAACCGTAGCTATAGCCGTAGCCTTTGTGCGACAGTCAAAATGATGCAAGCGAGATGCAATCGAGGCTTGCAGCTAGCAGCATATTGCAGGTTGCAGGATTGCAGGATTGCAGGTTGTAGGAATGAATGACTGAAATTGCTGGGATTGCAATATGCTGCTGACGTTGTGCGTGTGTGTGTCTCTGTGTGTGGCAAGTGTATGTGGCAAGTGTGTGTGTGTGTGTGTGCTTTTCGGTGCTGTCAAACAACTTCATTGGGGCAATAATAATACCTGGCATCGTAGCCCAGCAAAGGGCTCTCATAGGGGCAGCTGCAAATGCGCAAAGCATTTCATGTTCAACATTGTTGTTGTTGTTGTCGTAATTGTTGTTGTTGTAATTGTTATTGTTGTTGTTGTAAGCGTGCCATGTAAAATGAGAAATGAGTATGAGAGTTTATGAGGCAGAGCAGATGAGATAGATAGAGATAGAGAGAGAGAGAGAGACAGTAACTATGACTATGATGCTGAACATAACTTGCAGCATGATTATGACTTGCTCTATGAGCATAACTTAAGCTATGACTAGTATGACTATGTGCATGTTCATGACTTCGTGACTCTGTGACTCTTTGACCATGACAATATGATAGACAGACAGATAGACAGACAGACAAACAGACAGACAGAATATAATGCCTTTGATTTTCAGCCAATTGTCAATTGTCTGAGCATCAAAAAATACGCAATAATGTGCAAGGCAATTAGAGATACCTGACATACATGAGATAGAGATAGATAGAGAGAGCAAGAGAGAGATAGTATAGTATATACGCACCCCAATGTACTGCCAGTGATAAGCTCAGCTTGAGCACTCAAAGTTTCAGCTATGAATTCATCATTGTAGGCATCCTTGGGTCGATACCAACGTCTGCCGCCAGGCAAAACCAAGGGACGTTCCGATGATGGCGTTAGGGGACCAAAGGCGCGTTTCGAACGTTTTGGATTGTTTTTGCGCACCAAATGCTCCTCAAGCTCTTCAATGACATTGTGTTTCTGTCGTTGTCAACACAAAGTAGTGTAGATAGAGTGAGAGAGAGAGAGAGAGAGAAAGGGAGACAAACACATACACACAAGCAGCAGAGAGAAAGATATATATATATATATATAGATATAGTTATAGCATACGCAACGCATCCCAACGCATCCCAATAGCATAACATCACATCACATCGCATCACATCGCATCGCATCACAACATCGCAGCGTAGCGCAACGCCCCAGAGCCAAAAAAAAAAATACAAGCGACAGAGAAATAAGTACAGAGATTCAGTTGATAAAGAGCAAGTAAAAAGCAACAGAAAGAGAAGAGAGAGAGAGAGAATGGGAGTGTGGGAGTGTGTGTGAGGTTGCTAAGTAGACTGTATTTATGTCTCCCTATGTGTATGTGTGTGTGTGTCTCGTGTGTGTGTGTCTCTGTGTTTGTTGCCTGAAAAGTTGCAGTGGTTTCGGGTTTAACTAGCGTCGACTACGTTTTGCTTGCTCGCTTTTCACTTCTCTTGTCACACTCTGCTTTGCTCGCTCCTGTCTCTTTCACTCTCTCTCACTCTTTCTCTGTCTTCTTATCTTTTTTTTTTTTTTGCTCGTTGCTCGTTTTCGCTTGTCACTCGCTGCCTACTAATTGTCTTTTGGTTTTTGCCTTTTTTGTTAAACAATGCCACGCCTACCACATATACATATGCGTATGCTATACAGTTATATTATATATATATATAATATATATATTTGTGATACTCAAGTTTATTTTTTTTATTTTATTTTTTTTTGTAGCAAAACCCAAAAATAGAAAAAAAAATAAATTTTCGCTGGCAATTTATCAAATTCAAAATTCAAAAGGAGGCTTTAAGCCAGACTCTAAGCTAAACTCTACACTTGGAAGCGCACACTATGCTGCAAGTAGACAGAGAGAGAGATAGAGAGAGAGAAGAGAAGAGAAGAGAGAGAGATAGAAAGATAGAGATAGATAGAGATAGAGAGACAAGAAAAGACAAAAACCAAATGGCATTTTAGTTAATTTGATTTGTGCAAACTGTGACGAGTACGAGAAGGAAGAAGGAAATGTAAGCAGGGCTGGGCAGGGCAGGGCAGGGCAGGGGTAAGCGTAAGGGCAAGTGTCCAAAAAAAAAAAAAAAATTATAGGAGCTAAAAACAGGGCAGAAATAATGTAACAAGGGAAAAAACAGCAGCAATGAGCAACGAGCAGAGGCAGCAGCAGCAGCAGCAGCAGTGAGCAGCGAGCAGTGAGCAGCGACAAAGACAACGAGATGAGGCGCAGCTGGCCAAGCAAGCAGCAGCAGCAGCAAAAAAAAAAAAAAATAAAATAGAGCAAGCAAGAAAGAGACAGAGAGAGACGTATAAAACTGAATTATCTAGTGGCATAAGCTGACTTTAAGTTGGCCTCTGAGCTAAAACAAGTGTTTAACTACTTGCAGCAAATACTTTGCTTACATTTATGGCTAAAAAATAGCTAAAAAAAAAGTTGAGCTTTAAAAACTAATTAGCAATAGCTGCAAAATGACTTTTAAATAATTTTAGAAAATGGCTAAGACTAGCTATAAAATAGCTAAAATGTATGTGAAAATCTAAAAAAAAATTAATAACAATTTGCAATTATCAAAAGTTGAAAAATAGTTTAAGATAATTACAAAAAAATAAAATTAGTTTCACATCTTTAAAATAATAATAAAAATTTTTAAAAATAGCTAAAATATAGCTACAAATTTATATTAAAAAAATTTTGCAGTTGTTTTCAAAGTAATTGCAAATTTTTTAAAAATTTTATAAATTTTTTTTCATATATATTTATAACGACAAAATTATTAGAAAAATAAAATAGTAGCTAAAATTTATATTGAAAATATTTTGAAATTGTTTTCAAAGAAATTTACAATTTTTTTTAAAGAAAAAAAAAATAGTAGCCAAAATTTATATATAAAATATTTTGAAATTATTTTCAAAGAAATTAAAAAATTTTTTTTAAAGAAAAAAAAATAGTAGCTAAAATTTGTATTAAAAATATTTTGCAATTGTTTTCAAAGGAATTTAACATTTTTTTTTAAAGACAAAAAATAGTAACTAAAATTTGTATTGAAAATATTTTGCAATTGTTTTCAAAGAAATTTAAAAAATTTTTTTAAAGAAAAAACATAGTAGCTAAAATTTATATATAAAATATTTTGCAATTGTTTTCAAAGTAATTGCAAATTTTTTAAAAATTTTACTGAAAATAAATTTTTATTGAAAATATTTTGAAATTGTTTGCAAAGAAATTTAAATTTTTTTTAAAGAAAAAAAATAGTAGCTAAAATTTGTATTGAAAATATTTTGCAATTGTTTTCAAAGGAATTTAAAAATTATTAAAAAAAAAAAAAATAGTAGCTAAAATTTATATATAAAACATTTTGCAATTGTTATCAAAGTAATTGCAAATTTTTTTTAAAAATTTTACTAAATTTTTTTTATATATATTTATAACGACAAAATAATTAGAAAAAAAATAGTAGCCAAAATTTATATATAAAATATTTTGCAATTGTTTTCAAAGAAATTTAAAAAATTTTTTAAAGAAAAAAATAGTAGCTGAAATTTGTATTGAAAATATTTTGCAATTGTTTTCAAAGGAATTTAAAAATTTTTTTAAAGAAAAAAAATAGTAGCTAAAATTTATATATAAAATATTTTGCAATTGTTTTCAAAGGAATTTAAAATTTTTTGAAAAATTTGCATTTTCATATTTTTTTTTGTACTATATGTTATATATATCGCTGATCTTTGCTGCAACTATAAATTTTTAGTCAATTTAATTTAATGTAAATTAAATTTTTGCGCATTTTGCTTGCCAAAATTTTATTTTATTTTATTATTTTTTATGGGCAACTTAATTAAGGCGAAACAATGTGAAGAATTTTCTAGTTAATAGCGAATATTTATGGGAGGAAATATGAGTAAGTCTCTGTGTGTGTGTGTGTGTCCCTCTGTGTGTGGGTGCTGCTCAGTGTGTGTGTGAGAGAGTGAGAGAAAGAGAAAGAGATAGAGACAGAGACATAGCTGTGTAATTGTTGGAAAACAGATTTTATAACTGCAGGCAACAATTTGAATTTGCCAGGTAACTAAAAGTTGACTGTGCCACAAAATGTTGCTCAGCTGCAGCTATGGAATTAACAGTAAAATGTACAAGAGAAAATGTGATGGACAGTGACAGAGACAGAGACAGTGATAGAGATAGTGATAGAGAGAAGAGAAGACAGCGAACGAGACATGTCTATAAGTATGCAACATTCTTGTGTTGTTGTGGCAGATAGTTTAGCTATATATAGCTAAATATATATATAGTCTATAAATTATATAGATGTGTCTGTATGTATATGTCTGTGTGTCACTGTATATGTGTGTGTGTCTAATGCCTGTTAGCAGAAAATAATTTTATTTTATTTTCTTGTTTTGTTTGCTGTTGTTTTTTCTACTTTTTTTTGTTTGTGGAATTTGTCAGGTTTTTTTTTTTTGTTTTTTGTTTTCTGTTTTTTTGGTGGCACTTACCTTTTGCTTCTTGAAATTTTGCTGCTCGTTGAGTTGCAGCTCTGCCAGCTCCAGTTCACGATTGTCGCCATTTGAGAGCGAAATTTTTGCCACTTCCAGGTCATTGGCGTCGCATTTATTCTCATTATTTTCACATGCTGCCAGCGTTTCGGACACAAGCTCTAAGTGTGTATGTTGCAAAATAGAGAAAGAGAGGCAAGAGGCAAGAGGCATGTCGTGGGTGTAGTGTAAAATGTAAAGTGTAAAGGGGAGGAACAAGCAGCAGTGTAAGAGCATGTTGAAACATGTTGGAGTGGAGCGTGTGGAGTATGCAAAGTGCGCCATTAGAAAAATTTAATTACTGTAACCTCGGCCATAATTTTCACTCTCAGCAGCAAGCAGTGAGCTGTATGCTGTAAGCTGTAAGCTCTCAGCTTTTAATTCACATTGCTTTACCTTCATTTTCGCCAATGGCGATTTGGTCAGCTTGCTTTAGTTCATCCACTGGCTGCGATTCATCGATTTGCTGCTGCTCATCAGACTGCTGCTGCTGCTGTTGCTGTTGCTGCAATTTGAATGTAGGCAAAAGTTCAGCCAACTGTTTGGTAACCGCATCAAGTGTTGACTGTATGGTCGATGGCAACGATGACAGTGCCGCTAGTTGTTTTTGCACATCGGCAAGTTGTTTTTCCAGTGCTAGCTCCTCATCGGTTTTACTAGTTGCCTCCACTGGCTGCTCAGAGTTTATATCTGCCTGTGGCAGGTTAGGCTCAGCTGTGGCTAGCTCAACTTCGGACTGTGGTGTCTCCGTTGAGCCTGCCACTGTTTCCGTTTGCTGCTCCTCAGGCACATCCTTTGAAGCATCCGCTTTCTCCAACTGCTCAACGTTAACATCCTCAGGCAAGTTGTTGTTGCCACTGTTGCCGCTGCCATTGTCTGGCAATTGTTCCAAATTCGGCACTTCGCTGTCTGTAGGCAAAGGCTCCTCTTCTACCTCCGTCTCCACTTTCACTTCCTGCTCCTTCTCCTTCTCCTGCTCTTTTTCCTTTTCCAGTTTTTGGTCTTCCTTCGCTTCGTCGTCTATTTGAACTGGCGCTGGCGACGCTGCCTTCGTTTCCGGCTGCCACAAGCTTAAGTTGTTGCCTGTTCAGTGTCTTTTGATTTTCATGCAACGTTACTCACCATGGGCGACTTGTCGCGTGGCGCTGACTTCACAATCTTCACCTTATACGCATTGGCCGCACGTCTTTCCGCCTCCAATTGTTGACGACTCTTTGGCACCGGACGATCGGGTCTCTGTAAAAATGTTGACCATTTGCGATTCTCCTTCTCCTTTTCCAGTTTCGTTTTCGTCACTTCCTCGTTGAGGGAACGCAGCACATCGCTGGTCATACAGACGCCCGGTTTGGGAAAGATTCTATAGAAATTAACGCTAATGATGATGATGATGATAATATTTGAAAGTTGATTTAATTCATTGAGTGTGCCACACATGGGCAGCAAAAGCAAACAGTATGTAGCATGCTCATCATTATGCCACATAACATACCCAAGAACATTGTGCTCCTTTAACACCTCCGATTCGCCAGACAGCACAGCGGCAATTTCCTCTTCCACCAGCTTAATTTCCGACTGCTCCGACGACATTGCAGAGCATGGACGATCGGGTAAATCGGGCAAATAAAGCCTGTCCACGGGGCATGCACCATCGTAACCCAAACTGAGGTCATCCGAATGCATTTCCGTCATTCTGTTACCACATTCCAGCTCCATTTCTTGCCGTACTTCAACCTCCATTGCCTGTGCCTCCGTAAGCATTGCTGCCTTCGTCACGACCTCAACTTGTTCCTGTTCCGGACTGAGCGCTTTTGTGGCTTCCGTTAACGATGGCAATGGCAATGGCGATGCGGATGGGGATGGGGATGCGAGCTGACCAGGCGTTGGTGACTTGGTCAACGAACTCGAGCTCAATGGGAATCTCTTGGGTGTCTCCAACAGTTGCTCCTCGTTCTCGCTGCCAAAGTAAATGTTAGCTCATGGACTTTGAAAATGAATTTCACTCAGTTAGACAAAGAGAGACAAAGATAGAGAGAGAGAGACAGAGAGAGAGAGAGAGAGAGAGAGTGGGAAGAGAGGAAGATGATAGTGAAAATAGTGAAAAATCTTTACCGATGTACGCCAAAGTAAAAGACACTGCCGCTGCTCAAGATGAGACGATGGGCTTCATCGTGCGTCAGGGGCGTGGCAGCCGTATCATTGATACGCACAATAACATCCTCAACGCACAGGCCGGCCTCCTCAGCGATGCTGCCCTCCGTGACCTGCAATGAAAAATGCAAAAGATGAAGAAAATAGAAAAAGAGAGAAAGAGACAGAGACAGAGACAGAGACAGAGAGAGAGAGAGAGAGTGTGAGTGTGTGTGCTTGTGGTACAAAGTAAACTTGCAAAAAGCGAACACAAAGTGTTGCAGCTACAAAATCAATTGTCTAGCGACGCGTACATCGTATCGCTACACCATGACATGCCTTGCCGCGCCTTGCCTCGCCTTACACCATCAGGCAACGCAACGCAACGCAACGCATCGCGTGCAGCTTGCAACGTGCATATAAATAAAATGCGCGCAAAATGTCAACAAAATAAAGAGAAAAAAATAGAGAATTCTATGGTCCAAGACAATGCCTCATGAGGGTTGTTCCATAACTTGCAGCAAATTGTTTCAAAAACAGAGAAAAAAGAAAAAAAAAATTTTTTTTTTTTCTTGTTTTTTTTTTGTTGTTGTGCGCAAATCAATTTAATGTCCAAGTTGTATTCCCTTTATGCATCACTTAATTTTAAAGCGAAACAGAAAGAACAGAATGAAAATTCTTAGCTGTCATTTTATTATTACGTGAATTAAGCCGAGCATACGATTTTCTTTATCGAGTTTTATTTCCAAGCAAGTTTTTTGTTTTTTTGTTTTTATTAATTTTTATGACAGCTATCAAAATAATTTACATTTTTCGCTTTTATTTTTAAGTAGTTGCGCAAAACTTTAGACGCAAGTTAAAAAATAAATAAATAAATTTTAATTATGTTTTTTTTTCAAATTTAATTTTTAATATTAAAATTTTTTATTTAATAAATTTATTAAATATTTATTCATTCATTTATTAATTTATTTAATATTTATTCATTCATTTATTAATTTATTTAATATTTATTCATTTATTTATTAATTTATTTAATAAAATTAATTTTTAAATTTTTTTTTTTTATGTTTAACATTACGTTGCTAAAATTCAAATATTTTTTTTTAATGAAATTTTAATCTGACTGAAAATTATTTAATTTTGTTTTTCTTCTTTATATTTTGTTATGCTGCTTTATATATATTTTCATTTCTAATATATTTATATTAATTTTAATATTATTATTTTTATTTATTTACAATTATATAGATAATTTTAATTATTTATTTTTCGTTTAATTTATATATTTTTATAAATAATAATTTTTTTTTTTTTAATTTTTATATATTTTAAATTGTATATACAAATCTTTTTATATTTTCATTTACCAAATTTTCTACCATTTCATGTTTTTCATTCTTTATTTATTTTTATTTATTTTTTTATTTTATTTATTTTTATTTTATTAATTTTATATTATTTCATATAATTATTATTTATTTTTTTTATTATTCAATTTTATTATTTATTTTAATATTTATTTTCTATTTAATTATTATTTCAATTATTTATTATTATTTATTGCTTTATTTATTTTTTATTTAATTTTAATTATTATTTATTTATTTATTATTTATTATTTATTTTTAGTATTTATTTTCTATTTTCTATTTAATTATGATTTCAATTATTTATTGTTATTTATTGCTTCTTTTATTTTTTTTTTTTTATTTTAATTATTATTTATTTATTTATTATTCGATTTTATTATTTATTTTATTTATTATTATTTATTTTCTATTTAATTATTTTTATTATTATTTATTGCTTTATTTATTTTTCATTTAATTTTAATTATTATTTATTTATTTATTATTTATTATTTATTTTTATTATTTATTTTCTATTTAATTATTATTTCAATTATTTATTATTATTTATTGCTTTATTTATTTTTCATCTAATTTTAATTATTATTTATATATTTATTATTCGATTTTATTATTAATTTTTATTTATTATTATTTATTTTCTATTTAATTATTATTTCAATTATTTATTATTATTATTTATTGCTTTATTTATTTTTTATTTTATTTTAATTATTATTTATTTATTTATTATTCGATTTTATTATTTATTTTTATTTATTATTATTTATTTTCTATTTAATTATTATTTCAATTATTTATTATTATTATTTATTGCTTTATTTATTTTTTATTTTATTTTAATTATTATTTATTTATTTATTATTCGATTTTATTATTTATTTTTATTTATTATTATTTATTTTCTATTTAATTATTATTTCAATTATTTAATATTATTTATTGCTTTATTTATTTTTCATTTAATTTGGTTTTGTTTCAACTGTAAATTCATCACAAATTTTCGTTGCAAAATGAATAATAAATGAGAACAAGCAAAATTATGAAACAGCCCTCGCCTGCGCTGCCTATATACAACCCTGCGCTCACACACACACATAAGTACAGCGAACTGTTTGCCAATTAAAACTTGCATTTTGTTGCTATTTTGGCCAATACTTAATTTATTGCACTTGTCTTTGTTGTTGTTGTTGTTGTTGTTGTTGATATTATTATAGTTATAGTTGTTGTCATTGTTGTTGCTGTCGCTTTCGGCTTTCAACACATTTTGCCACATTTGCCAGTACGTCGTCGCCACTTGAATTGTGTAGCACAATTAAAATTTGAATAAATTTATAGCAGTCGCATTATGCGGCTCATTAGCCAACAAATGCAACAGCAACAACAACAACAGCAGCAGCAGCAACAACAAAAAAAATGCATTTTGCCACTGACGATTAGATAAACAACAGACAGAGAGACAGCAAGACAGAGGAGAGAGACAGAGAGAGATGTATGGCTGGCGGAACTATGCAAAGGCTTTTGCTAGCATTTTGTCGAGTTTACTTTAATTAACAAAAATGTTGCAAATAATCCGCACAAATAACTAGCTAAAATACCAACAAAAACCAACACAAATACACAGACACACACACACACACACACACACATATGCACATGTAGAAGCAGAAAATGCACGTTCGTATTACATAATTGGCATGGCCAATGAAATATTTGCAATTAATTTGCCAAACAATGCGGAAAACTTTTGATGTAATAATGTTGTATCTAGAATAACGGTAAACTAATGCCTCAATTTTGCCTTTGTTGTGGTCAGGTAAACATACACAGGTGTGCTGTAGGTGTAGATGTAGATGTAAATTATTGTTGTTGTTGTTGATCGTGCCTAACCTTAACAACAGTCAATGGATAATCATAGTCGGCGCCACCGACAAGCCGAAAACCCCAAGGTACATTATCAAAGCGACACATTTTAATATCGATCACCATTATGTCAATTACTGTAAATATAGGCGAGAATATATATATATATCAGATATATATATTTTTTATATATACTTAGCGACACGCCGTTAATTTTTGCGACTGTTTGCTGCAACGTTGCCGACCAACTGTTGCATCGATTGACAGGCAAGCAGCAGCAGCAGCAGCATATAAAAAAAAAAAAATACTAATTGATTATCGATTAATATCGACAAGTTGCACTCGATATACATGCACTCTCACTATCACACTCACTGCACTCTACACTCTTCACTCTCTGCACTCTTCACTCTCTGCACTTCTCACTCTTTTCTTTCATGCTGCTTATTGATTGCTTTTAGCTGTCGACGCAGCGCTTTTTTTTGTAGCCGTCGACGTCGTTGTCAGCTGCGTTGCCAAGTGCTAAATGAAGCATACTTTACACCTGCAAATTGTATACACACACAAAGAGAGAGTGAGTGAGAGTGAGAGCGAGTGTGTGTGTGTGAGAGAGTGAGACGCATGCATACGTAATCATATGCTAATGAGACTTAACTGTTGTGCTTCAGCTAATTCTTATCGACAGCCGTCAAAGTCTTTTAGTGTTAACACATCAATTGTTGTTATTGCAGGTGTGAGTTTGAGTTTGTTTTGCTTTTGAGTTGGCATGCCACAAAACAAAAAAAATTGTAGCGTAAATTTTAGCTTGAAGCCTCAACACTTGCGGCCATTTGAACTTTAACTCATGCAACTCCTATAACTCCTGTAACTGCTTGCTATGCCCCAATCTCCAAAAAATAGGTGCATTGTAGTAAATGCCACAACATGTTGCAACAAGCAATGGCCATGGGTATAAATGGCAGCAGTTTGCCTGCAGCGTGCAAAACATTTTTGTTTTTCACAGCATTCCCGCAAAATGCAGCGCTGGCAATGTTATATGCTCAGCAAGGACAAACAGGACAAACAGGACGACCAGGACGTTGAGGCAATTGGCCAATGTTATTGCTGTTGCTTTTGATAGGCCTACTGCATGTTGCCAAAGGCATCAGTGGCAGCGGCACATCAACAAACGCAAGCGAACACACACAAATTGTGTGCGGCCAGGCACTTAACGATGCCACGGACATGGTCATCTGCAGCAATGGCTACAATGGATTCAATGCCAACTACAAACAGCGGCATATGGCTGACAGTGTCCAATAGATTCACTGGCTTGCATAATAGTCAGACAGTGTTGCCACTGCAGAGATAGAGACAGTTGCAGGGGCAGAGAGAGAGAGACAATGGCAGAGGCAGAGCTATAGGCAGAGAGAGGGAGTTGAAGTTTCGAGTTCGAGCTAGTGGCAGTAGTCAGTAGTCAGTGGCTATGGCAAAGACAGCGATAACATGCGGGCTATGCACGTAGCTCATTGCTATCGCGAGTTTATGGCATGAAGCTGCTCATCAAAATGCGATGCCTGAGGCGACAACTTGGCAGCAGCGTGATGATGAATGCTGGCGCAAGTCTTGCGCCTATAACGAATTGATGGCCTATTGTCGACAGCGGAAAGATGGCTAGAAGGAGAAAGAAATAGAGAGAGTGGGAGAGAGTGAGAGGGAGGAAGAGAGAAGGAGAGAGAGAGAGAGAGGGAGGAAGAGAGAAGGAGAGAGAGAGAGAGAGAGAAAAACAAAAAGAAAAACAAGGAAAGGGGAATAAGGAAAATATTAGGAGAGAGAGAGAGAGATAGAAAAAGGAAGAGTGTGACAGAGAGAGAGGGGGAAAAAGAGAGAGAAGGAGGAGGCAGTGTGAGAGGGAGGGGGCTGGGGAAAGAGGGAGTGGGAGAGGGAAGGAAAGAAAGAGAGGTAGAGAAAGAGAGAGAGGTATGAAAGAGGGAGAGTGAGAACGGGAGAAGGATAATGTGAATGCTATGTTTATGCTATACTTACACGCAAACAGACACACACTCAAACACACACACTCACACACTGACACACTCATTCATAGACATTCGATACTCATTGCTTACATGTAATCATAATTTGTATTTCATATTGCGTATACGTATTTTTGCACTCGTTAAAATAATCGCTATCGTCAAAGTCAACGTCATCGTCATCGTCATCGTCATTGCCATCGTCATCGCTGTCGTAAACGTAATCGTAATCGTAATCACTTATTTATGCAGCAACAACAATAATAACAACAACAACAAGAGCAACAATAATAACAACAACAACAACAACAAAAAGTAAAAGTGAAAGAAAAAAAAATTTAGCTAATGAATAAAAGTAAACTGTGCAAAAAAGTTTCTTACGGCTCGGCAAAAGCAAAACGCGCTAACGACAAACGGCAAACGGCAAAAGCGAAAAGTTACTCAGCAAAACTCTACAACTGCTACTGCTTCTTCTTCTTCTTCATCATCCTCATCTTCATCATTTTCATCTACTGGTAAAAGTGAACTTCTTTTTTTTGTTTCTGTATGCGCGCGCCTTTAGCCTTCAGCTTCAACTTTTATGCCACACTTCTACTTGAACAACAAGCAAAATAACAACAAGTGAAACAACAACAACAACAACAACAACAGCAGCAACAGTCAAAGCAGCAGCGGCGACAGCAGAAGTGAGAACAGCAGCGGCGACAGCAGCAGTGGGAACAGCAGAGGGAGTAACAGAACGCGCAGCAGCAAAAGTAGAGCGAGCAGTAGCAGAGCGACAGCGACAGCGACAGAGCAGCAGCAGCAGCAGCAGAGAGTGCTGAGGGAGCGGCAGCGGCGGCGACAGCAGCAGCTAAATGACTAACTTCAGCTTTAGCTGGTTGTTAACCGCGCTCCTTGCGCTCCTGCGGATGCCAGATGTTGCCAACGCCCGCATCGGTAAGTAAAGAGACAACTGAAGCATTAAGTCAAGTCAACAACATATGCTAGACTATAAAATACCCTAGAAATATAACAAAATAGAGAAAAATTAAAAAAAAAAAAATATAAAAAAATTATAAGCAAAAAAAAAATATAAAAAAATATTTGCTATAATTTCTATACATATAACTCTATATATATCCCCATATTTCTATATACAAAGCTTATGCCAAATTTTTAATTAAAACATAAAATCTCAAAAAAAAATTAAAAAATATATCAAATTTTTTATTAAGCTTCTTCGACACTCACTATAAAAAAAATTATAAGCAAAAAAAATATAAAAAATATTTGCTAAAATTTCTAGACACTTCTACAAATGGCCAGAAATTTCTCTATATATAAATTTCTCTATCCATATTTCTAATTTAAACATAAAATCTCAAAAAAAAAAATTAAAAAAAAATTTATTTAAAAAAAATATATAAAAAAAATTATAAAAAAAATTATTATATAAAAATTATAAAAAAAAATATTTCCTATAATTTCTATGAATATAACTCTATATATATATATCCCGATATTTCTATATACAAAGCTTAAAAAATATGCCAAATTTTTAAGTTAAACATAAAATCTCAAAAAAAAATTGAAAACAAATATATAAAAATTTTTATTAATTATCTTCGACACTTAGCGTATATACCCCATTGTGTGTACATGCGTATTGCAGGGTATAACCACTGAAACAACTCATTTGGTATTCATAAATGCAGAAGCTTAGTTCGCACACGCCCGAACCTTACGTTGTCCTTTTACACCCAAATTGTTTAATTGGCTAACAAAGACGCATAGAGTTTTACTGTTGCTCTGCTTATCCCCCAACCCCCAACACCCAACCCTTACTCCCACTCCACACGCAATCAGCTTCCTTTTTCATCAGCAGCACACCACATACACCACACCACACCACAAACACACACGCGCCCACGCCCACATCTACACCCACGCTTAGTCGCCCACAATAATGTGAATGAAAATTTGCATAAGTCAACGAAAAGTGAGCGCTGACATTGAACGAATTTAGCAAGGACTCGCAGCAACTGGCAGCAGTAGCAGCAAAAACTGGCAGCAGCAGCAGCAGCTACTCGAAAATGCACTCAACTTGTCCCAATAACCTCTAACACAATTTGACATCCGTTGTTGTACTATATATGTTGCATATGTATATGTATATGCATATGTATGTGTATGTGTATGTGTGTGTATGTCAACTACTTGTATTTGTACCACAGAGTCATGTTTGGCAAGTAGTATATAAGCATGTGGCAAGTGTTGTGGCAGCATCAGTTCTATAGCTCTTCTCATTGTCGTTGCCGTCGTCTTCGTCTTCGTCTTCGTTTGCGTCGTCATCCTCTCGTTCACGTTGTCTTTGTCGTCTAATCCCTAGTAACGATTACAATGTTCAAGACAATTTCCGTTTCCTTGGCCATCATGTGTGCAGTATGCGCAATAACAGTTGATGCCGATCGGTATCATACCGATGAACCTGTCAAACGTTGCAGTGCCGACCTCAGTGAAATGTTAAGCAGTATTTGTGGCATACGTGGATACAATCGTCTCATACAGAAACGTGGCATGCGTAAGTTCAACATACAGAGATAGTGTGTGTTTGTGTGAGAGAGAGAGATGAATTTTCTATATATCCTTTTATTATATATATAGCTATGCTTGGCATGGATGCTCTTGATCCTGTTCTATATACTGAAGAAAGAGAAACACCAACAAATTCAGCTGAACTACTTACGTATCCCATGAAAAGTGGACGCATGCGTAACATATTTGAGGATGATGTACTTAACTCATTAACTGCAACACGTCGACGCACTCGTGAAGGCATTGTTGAACAATGTTGCATTCGTTCTTGTACTGGCCCTCAGCTTCTTAATTATTGTGCTGAATAAGTTCCAAATTTATACTTAGAGTCATAAGATTCTTTACACTTTTTGCAGTGCCGATTATCGAAAACTATTGTATAATATTCTCACATGTTGTATTTGTATTTATTAAGATTAACGATTAACGATTAACGATTATTAATGATTATGCTTGAAATAAATTCGAATTGCAAATGTAAAATATAAATGTATGCTAGATACTTTCACTTTTGAGATACTTGAAACTTTTCCCATATGCATACTTTCAGCTATGTCTATCTAAATAATTTTCAGAATTTTCAGAAATATATATAAATATTATATAAATATTACTATGATTGATGATCTATGATCTATGCAATTTTCCATTAACATTTATATTAAGATCTCCATGATTCTTATTGGTAGGCATAGGAAACTTTGTATATTACCTTATACCTTATACATATATTCAAAATTTTAAGCTATTAATTTTCCCTCTTAAATAGTTTAGATCTCCAAAACTTGCTTGATTTGCATATCAAATTTTTGTCTGCCAGAGTCTTCCAGGCTCTTCCAGGCTTTTCCAAGGACTATACAAATATGCAAATAATTCCAAAATTTTACGCTCAACTCAATCGCTAGCATAATATCTAGATCTCTTAGATTCGTAAAGCTACGCATATGAAATTTGGAGTACAATCTTCCAAGGATCATACACATATATATCCTGTTAATATTCAAATTCAACACATTTACAAAAAAATGCATGTAATACTTAAGATTTTAGCAACAATTCTAACATTGCTTTAAATATCTTTAAATTTATGTAATGAAATTTATTAATCATCCAAGAAAGTTTCGTAAAGTTCTGATAAATACTTTATACTATCAGGGAACAATATATTATGTAATAATTTTACTGGACAGTTTTAGTCTATGAAGCTCAATGTTCTTCTCTGAAGAAAAGCAGAGCATACATAATACATAATAATCCATAGAAGATTTATATATGTATCTAATATATTTTATATGTATTTTATATATATTTTCATATAGAAAAAAGAACAAATAAATATTCTGAAATTCGCCATAAATATATTTCATAAACATTAAAAATTTTCTAAAATCAATTTTTTTTTATAAATATTTATATATATTTTTTTTTGTAATTTTTTGTTTTTTTTTTGGGTTTTTAGTTTGTAACAATTTTGGCACATGAACAGTTCATAAAAAACAATTTTAAACAATTTCCATATAATCCAGAGTAGAAAGAAGCATAGTTTAAAAAACAAGTCTTAAAGACTTCGACACCTTAGATGCAATAATTCAACAGTTCCGTGAGAGTGCAAGTATTTTGACAGCACTCATCGGTAATACCAAAACGACGACGTCGTGTCTTTAATAGCTGATGTACACTCTCACCGAGTATACGCTGCATGAGAGACTGTTCAACATCAAGATCAGTATTTGAGAGGCCGCCATAGTTGGCCAAGCCCATGGGTTCAATATCGTTATCGATGCCATTGTATTCTGTCGATAAAACTGTAAATATAAATTGTTTATATTAAAATTTATACATGATACTGTACTATAAATATATAGTATATACTCGTCGATTTCTTGATTCTGCTATTGTAGCCACGTAGGCAAATTTGCTCAAGCATTTGTGGCAATGCTTCGCCACATAGACGACTCGATTCAACCTGAGAGATCATCAGTGCCAAGAGGCTGCAGAGCAGGCACAAAACTTTGGCATATGCGAAGGACATTTTTAATAGTTTTTAATGGGATTTTCGGTTAACGATTGCTGCGAAATGAATACTGCGAGCACTGCTTTGCTGTGTCTATGTCTATGTCTTGCTGGCGTATGAACCGAATGCAAACTATGCCTTGGTTAGCGCAACGACACAGTTTTATATGCTAGCCGGCAAAAAAAGTATTCGCAGTTGTTCTCCTGCCCCACTAAGTACTGTCATCGGATGTTAGGTGAAGTGTCAGTTATCCTAAGCTGCATCTCATAGCCTTGATACTCGCGGTGGAGTGTGGTGGCATATATAGTATATGGCATGTGTGTTGCGGGATGCGTGATGTGTGATGCGTGGGTTGTTCTATTCTGATTTTGCTCTGTGTTTCACCATTTGGTGTTTCTCACACAGGTGACTTTCACACGTGCCATGTGCCATTCATATGAGCTGTGAGCTTATATGTGAGTTGTCATGGTATGTGTGTGTCTCCATTTCAACACTTTTCACATGTCTCGCTTCGAGCTACTAAATTAAACGGTTAATTGTTATATAGACTCTCTCTGTGTGTGTGTGTGTGTGTTTATGTGATTACCTAGAGCTTCAAGCGCTTCAAGTTGTTTTTCATGCAATGAGCATAAAAATATTTATATATTCGACGTGAATCAAGTAAGAAAATTAATTGTGATAAAGATTTTATGCAGTTGTATAGCTTATCATATAAAATGTTAATTTTTAAGCAACTGTTTCTGTAATTGCAGAAATATGCAGAATATCCTGTATCTACGATTATTTCAGTCTGGCATATAAAAATAATAATTACTCTCTATATACTCTATATTATAGAGGTGCGATTACACACAGTTTTCTATTTCAAGCTTCATTAGGCTAATTTTAAAATTTAGTTTAAGAAAGTTTTCTATAAAATTTCCTATGCATCGCTGCAACACTCAAAATTTTTAAGTCTATAAATTGACTATATAAAATTTTATTTGCTTGTACTAAAACTAATTAGTATTTACTCTCAATGCGTTGCACATTTTATGACAAAATGTTACAAAAAAAAACTCCCTTGCATGAGAATTAAAAGTTAATATTATTACAAATTAGTTACGAGCATAAAAGTTTGTTCAAAAGTTCTTTATTTTTTTTTTTGTGCTGCTGCTGTGCAGTGCACTAAGCTTTTGGGTAGAGTTAAATCTGTTGCAAATGGAATTAAAACACATTAGATAATTGTTAATTTCATTAAAACATTTATTTGTCTATATGTAATAAAAGCTTTTGAAATGATTTTGTATGATTCGCAGCTCAACCAAAGTGTGATATATATGTATATATATATATATATATATATGTAAATTATAATAAGCCCGAAGTCATAGAAATATACAAGTCTAAGTCAACATTTATTGGCAAATATATAAAATATATAAAAATATATAAAATATATAAAATATATAAAATATATATAAAATATATAAAATATATAAAATATATAAAATATATAAAATATATAAAATATATAAAATATATAAAATATATAAAATATATAAAATATATAAAATATATAAAATATATAAAATATATAAAATATATAAAATATATAAAATATATAAAATATATAAAATATATAAAATATATAAAATATATAAAATATATAAAATATATAAAATATATAAAATATATAAAATATATAAAATCTAAATAAAATAAATATATATAAATTATAGACAAGTATATTTTGTATTTATATTCAGATCTAATTTATTTTCTTTATATTTCCAAATAGACTTTGCATAAAACACACATACATATACAGTCACACACACATACATATACTTAGACATATGCTTGAAATTGAAGTTTTCTCGTATTTCTAAATATTCTTAAATGTATCAAAAATCTTAAATATTCGGTGGGATTATTCTTGTTGCCATTTGTACAATTTAGCATTGTGTCCATTTAGCGGCAATAGGATGCAAGTTCTGCATAGCTGCATGGTTTCATGCAACATTCATCGGTTATATTGAAACGACGACGTCGTGTCTTTAACAAATGATTTGCACTCTCGCCAAGCATGGCACGTAGCAATGGTTGCTGTTCGAGTATTGCATCTGAATAGGCGCCAAAGTTAGCTATGCTCAAGCTGCTATCGTCACTATCAATGGCATTATAATCCGGCAATACTTGAAAGAGAGAGGAAAAAACAGAAATGAATTATGCTTGGCAATCAATTTAAAGGAAGACAATGGTAGTCATTGTCATAGTGCTGGTTGCTTACCATAGTTTCTCTTTATTTTGCTATTGTAGCCATTCTGGCATAATTTCTCTAGCATCTCGGGCAGCTGTGAGCCGCAAAGTCGTATCGATTCCACATTGTAGACCAATAATGCCATGCTGCAGGCCAATAACACGATTCGGACTTTCTCAAACGACATATTCTTTCACACTATTTCACACTCTCTCTCACACTCTCTCTCTCGGTATAGTTTTTCGTTGTTGTCTCAGTTGTAATCTTAGTCGTTATCGTAGTCGTAGACGTACTGGTATGCAGCCGGGCAAGACAGCAACACTTTATATGTTGGCCAAAACACGCACTGGCATTGGCTCCAATGCTCCACTGAGTACTGTCAGGAGGTGTTAGACAAAGTGTCAGTTTAGCCGTACAGCCGTATAGCCGTATAGCTGTATAGCCGTATAATCATCCACAACAACAGCAACCCGTTGTAGCCTTGGCCTGACGTGGGCTGATTCTACATATGGTACGTCCCCGTTTCCGTCTCCGTCTCCGTCTTCATCTCTCTCTCTCTCTGTGTATGTGTGTGCGTGTGGGTGGGCTTTGACTCATATCAGCTGATGTTATCGCAGCTCTTGTCTTTGTTTATGTTTATTTCGCGAAATAATTACGCGTAGATCGCAATTGTTGAAAAACAATGTGAAGACCATTCCACCTTATTCTCTCTCTCTCTCTCTCTCGCATTCCCCTTGCCATAGCTGCTGTTTTGCCTTCACATACTGTTTGCCAGTTGCGAGCTATTGTTATTTTATACTCATACTCATACACTTGCCAGCGGGTACAATAGCTTGTGCGTTGAGCTTGCAACTACTTGAAATGAGGACGCATTTTCTATAGAATTTCGCAATCTAAATATGTTTTTATTTACACAGAGACACAAACACACACAAACACACACAGAGAGACATGTAAATTACTTTGCATTTCTATTGTTTACCTTCGACTTAGCTTAACAGCATTGAGCAATGTTATTTAACAGCCAACAGTTGGCTTAACATTGCGCCACACAAAAACATTAACATTAACATTAACAGCATATGCAAATGTTAACATTGCCATAAAATGTCATTAACCACAAAATTTGGTAACTCCACAACCCCCCCCCCCCCCAAATACCCAAAAAAAGAAAACCCCTTTGACTTTATTTAAGCAAGCAAAGAGCATCCGATGTTCGTAGCATATGAAAAATTTACGATGCCTTGCTGTTTTTCTCGTTAAATCACAGCGTCATCTAATTAAAAATTCAAAATTTTATTATTATTCAGCGATTGCAAGGAAACAACAACAACAACAAGAAGAAGAACAAGAACAAGAACATAAACATTTTCATTGACGTGAATGTCGAAGTGAAATGAGAAAAATGTAGAACCTCTCACCTTGTGCTTCATAACCTGAAAACCTTTTGACCATAAGATGCCTTTTGTTTTTTTTTTATGCTTTTTGTTTTTTGCTATTGTTATCGAGTAACTTTATTGCTTCCATTAAATATTACAATAAAACATTGTGAAATACCAAATTATTATATAAAATATATATATATTTTTTCTGTTGGGGTTAAAAAATAAAAGAAAATGAATTGCAAAATATATTTTTTTTTTTATTTTGCGCTCCAATATGTTTATGTTGTTGTTGTTGTTGTTGTTGTTGCTGTTGTTGGGGTAGTTTTCTAGGGTAAGGGATTGCTATATATCAAATCAAATGTCCTCATCAATGCCATGTTCCGCCATCATCCGTTCCGTTACGTTCCGTGCCGTGCCGTTCCATCATCAAGTGCATCCTTTCCAATGCTTAGGCGCAATATGCCAAAATATCATCATAGCTGCAACCTTCATTGCAGCATTCATGTGTTATCCTGCGACGTGTACGTCGCAATATAGGCATACCATCAGCAGCAATTCCATTATCTGCAGCCTCCAGTTGTTTCTCCGAACGTTCCAATAGATGTTCCAATGCCAAAGTATTCCATTTACGTACTAATATCTCCTCTGGGCTACGTCGATTTCTATCTTGAGTCACAAATTAGTTAGACAGTGTGATGGATGGATAAGTATCAAAATGTAGAGAAATTGACAAATTGTCAAATGTTTTGAAACTTACTTCGGGGTACTCTATGTGAAAATCCATGAACACAAATCAAATCAAGCGCCTCATTGAGTGCTTGTCCACATAGTTTCTTTCTGCCATCGACATGCTCTATTAGCTGTGTCATTGCTACCATCAGCAGTAGGGCCAGACTGAAGCGTATGCTCATCTTGTTGTCATGTAAGTTTCGTACTACGATAAACTCACTAAGCTTAGTCTTCTTCACACAGCCTTGACTAAGCGGACAAACCTTGGCTGACCAAACTCCTGTCTCCAATCACCGAACCGAACCGAACCGAACTATCGATATAACACTCACGATCCTGCTTTCCACGTTCTTTGTACGATCTCTTAACCAGTGCGCATGCCAACGCAAACTGATTTTGTCATTCCAAAACTGTTGAACTTTATGCCTCGCAATTTGTGACTTTTTGACTTCATGACTTAAAGATTGTAAAGGATTTTTGTTACAGTTCCAGCTACCTGGTTCTGTGGTTCTGCTTAGTCAAACTCAGGTCAGTCAACCAATCAACTGTCAGGTTCAGAGAAAATGTGATATGTGTGTGTATATACTTTGTTTAGGTATATTTTCTTTAGGGTTTTCACAGCCAGACGGCATGGCCCATTTCCATGGCATTTCCCAGTTAGGAATTGCCCAAAATTGCGACTGCAGCTTGCTGTTTGCTCTGTCGTGTTAATTCCAAATCCAGCTCTAATCTAACAAATTTCTCCACTACATTTACAGGCTACTTCTGGCATATAAGCGACCTGCATCTGGACACATTTTACTCCACAGATGGCGACATCTACAAAAGCTGTTGGCATCTGTCACAAACAGCTGCCTTGAATGCCGCACAGGAGACACAAGAATCTCCCGGACCCTTTGGCAACTATAATTGTGATAGTCCCTGGAGTCTAGTGGAGTCTGCAATTAAAACCATGAAAGCCAAACAGGGCGACAACGTAGAATTTGTACTCTGGACTGGCGATGCACTTTCACATTCAGCTCAGTCATTGTCCGAGCAGAAACAGCATGAAATTTTACGTAATATAACTGAATTGTTGGGACGCAGCTTCTCATCACCCTTCATCTTTCCTGTGCTTGGACATGAGGATGGCAGCAGTGGTCTGCATAAGTATAAACAAATGGGAGAACTTTGGCGTCATTGGTTGCCCACCGAGGCGCTTGTCACCTTTGAAATGGGCGGCTACTATTCCATAGAGCAAACCCGAAGTCGCTTACGTATCATTGCATTAAATACAAACTTTATGCGTTACGATTATGAAACGGATGCAAGATTAATTCATAGTTTACGTTGGCCAGCCGAATACTATGCAGAGCCTCGTGCATCTAGTAGCACACCATCGGTACAGGATCAAATACAGGCCGAGCAGCAATGGATCTGGTTAAACGCAGGTGCTCAACAAATCAAAAGAGAAACAGGAAACGGTATGTAAAGCTGCTTAGATTAAGCTAGAGCAAGGCTAAGTGTTAACTCCAATTTCTAGGTTTATATTGTAGGACATATGCCACCGGGTGTGGATGAACGTCAGTTGGGACCGCAGCATAGCGGACAGCTAATTTTTACGGAACGTAACAATCGACGTTATCTGGAGATTATACGCAAGTACGCTTCAGTTATACAGGGACAATTCTTTGGGCATTTGCATTCCGATACTTTTCGATTGATCTACGATGAGAAAGGTTTGTCCTAAGCAATAACTAAGCTTAAATTGAGATTCAACTTTCTCTAAATTTTCAGGCAATCCAATTTCCTGGCTTATGATTGCACCATCGGTGGTGCCACGCAAAGAAGGCATTGGCGGCTCAAATAATCCAGCATTACGTCTCTATAAATTCGATACGGGCAGTGGACAAGTCTTGGACTATACACAATACTGGTTGGATTTGCCATTGGCCAATCGTGCACATGAACCACTTTGGCAGCCAGAATATAATCTAACGCATTATTATGCATTGGGCGATATTTCAGCTGTTACACTGCATAACTTTGCTGAACGTTTCACTGGCAAAGATGCCTCCTGGTTTACCAGGTAAGTCCTACATCCCTATCCAAATTTCCAAATATTTTCTCACTATTTTTTTTTTGCTGCAGATATCAACGCGCCAATGCTGTACGATATCAGTCAGGTTCCGCATGTCAAGGACTTTGCATGTTAAATCATTATTGTGCCATCACAAATTTGGATTATGATGAGTTTCGTCTATGTCTAGACTTGGAGCAATTGCCATTGCAAGGACATGCACCAACAATTGCAATACTCAGCAGCTCATGTGCATTACTCTGTCTCTTTGTGGCAATGAGTGTCGTTTGCTGTTGGCAACATAGTTTAACCTGGTTGCTGCAGCTGCTGTTGGACACAGATTAACTAGTTAATCAGCGAATTTAAAAACCACCAAGCAAGTTTC
Organism: Zaprionus obscuricornis; assembly: GCA_037044475.1. NCBI lineage: Eukaryota > Metazoa > Arthropoda > Insecta > Diptera > Drosophilidae > Zaprionus > Zaprionus obscuricornis. Next base: position 26,017 of record JBAMBR010003784.1, read on the forward strand.
TCCCCCCCATTCACACTTTTCTCGCTACCCCCCGCCCGCCACTTACTTAAATGGCATGCAGACGCAACTCATCCTAAAACTAAACTAAAACTAAATAAACAAAAAAAAAAAAAAACTCAAACTAGCTAAAAAGCAAATGCAAAAAAGGAAAACAAAGCAAAAATCAAAAATCAAAAAAAAAATAAATTGCGCTATTTTACTCTCAAATTAACGCTGTATGTGTGTGTGTAACTGTCGGTGTATTTGTGTAACTGTAATTGTATTTATGTATTTTTATGCGCTTGTCAGAATGTGTGTATGTGTGTGAGTATTGTGTGTATGTACGCGCGCGTCTGTATGCCAGCCATATCATATGTGTGTGTGATAAAAAATACAAAGAAAATAAAAATAAAAATAAAAATTTGTCTATTATTATTAAATATTATTATTACTATTATTATTATAAAGAAATTATTATTATTATAATTATAATTATAATTATTATTATTATTATTATAATAAATATTATATTAAATTATAAATGTATATGTATAAAAAAAAAAAAAAAGAAAACGAAAAAAATAAACGACAATTTTTAATGTTACAAGCGAACGAGCAAACGTTGGTGGTGGAGGACTTTATTTTCGATAAATATTTATGCAGCAAATTGTGGCATTAATAAATGTGTTAATTTGCCTTCCTTTTGCTACTCTTGTCACCACTGTTGGAAACAAGACCGTTAAATGCTCTGCTTATGCTGCTTATGTTGTTGTTGCTATTGCTGCTGTTGTCGGTATTGCTATTGCTATTGCTGCTGCTGCTGCTACATGTTCTTCTATGCTGCTAGAGCTACGTTTTTTTATGGCCAACTCCATTAAACTGCAAATGCCGCAGCGTCCATATTAAAACTGTGTGTGTGTGTGTCTGGCAACTGTGGCAAGTGCCACAAAACTTAGACTCAACCAGAGAGAGAGACAATTTGCAAAACGCAAAGGCAAAAGGCGAAAGGCAAAAATTCAACGGCGGCTGCTGCTGCTACTGTTGCTATTGCTGCTACTGTTGCTGTTGCTGCTGACAAACACATCATGAGTAATGCATGAGTTGCCACCGAAATGAAGCACAGCCACCCAAAAAAAAATGGTACAAGGCGCGCCAAGCACAAGCTTGTTGCATGCCACACAATTTTTGTTACCCAAACCATGCTGCATGCGTGACATTCGGCTACGTGCTACGTGCTGTCCAAGTAAATTATTGGTGAAATCTACGATAGCATTTGATGCCGAGCCAAATGGCAAATTGTTCAGCCTGTTTTTATAACAAAACTTCCTTCCAAACCATGCCACCAATCTTCAAGCCTGAATCCCCCAATCTCCAAGCCCCTCATCCCACATGCCATGTTTACCACATCTGCACTGTTAGCCACACCCACACGACGGTTAGCTGAGAATGGTTTGTTGTGAAGTTTATGGCTTTGCTTTTGCTTTACGTTACGTTGCATACTTCAAGGCGTTGAGTTCAGGTTCAGGTTATCAGGCTTGTCTATCAAAGTTGCAGCTAGTTGCATGCAACTGACACGCCAACGGCCGCAATCATTAAACTTTATTATGAAATTTTGTTATTCCGTAAGAGAGAGAGAGACAGAGATAGAGAGAGAGAGAGAAACTGTCGAATGAAAACTCAAGTGTGGCGAAATTTTGTGTGACATGGTGAATGAGAAGAGAGCAAGGAATGAGGGTTGGGATGATAAAACTCTGTCTCTTAAGTCAATCGAAAACCACAACGAAAATCTTGAAAACCCATCGGGAACTTGAATTGACAATTTTCAAGCTTAGCAAAACTATTTGCATACACTAACTTCGGGTATATGAGAATTTTGCATAGTGTTGAGTAATGCTGAGAAAGTGAGAGAGCACTGAGAGTCTTATAAGGTATCAGAAGACTAGGCAGGAGACTTATCGTAACTGAAATTCTACAAAACTTTATCAATATATAAACATTAAAATTGCCATAGATCCTAAAAATTTTCCAACTACTTAGAATATATGAAATTTACTTAGTCTTCCATATGCAGCTCAAATATCAGAATAATCAGAAGACTATATCAATATATAACAATAAGAACTGCAACATAGAGCATAACATTTTCAAGCTACCAAAATAAAACTTAGAAGCTTTACTTATAAGCTCTACTTAGTCTTCCTTATGCAGCTCAAATTTCAGGATAATTCCAAGACTCTATCAGTATATAACAATGACAACTGCTATATGGAGCATAGAATTTTCAAGCTATCAAAATAAAATTTCGCATAGCTGAACTTTACTTTGTCTTTTAACAGCTGCTCAAATTTCATAAGAATCATAAAACTTTATCTATATTTTTGATCAATTGTTGGTCTACTTTTTCATTTGACAAAGAGCATCAAAAATTCGACGTGTCACTGTTAACTTTTTTCTTTGCTACTTGTACTATGGTTTTGTTATTGCGGTTTTCTGCAATTTTTGTGGGGCAGCTGTAGATTTGTTTCTGAATACATATTCACATTCACATTGGCATTGAGTATTTGTGAGTAGTTGTATTTACTCTTTAATTTGGTTGTTGAATGTGGCACAGTTGGTGTTGAACAGCAAACTGGAGAATAATGTGCAAAAGAAAAAAAAAACTAAACAAATACAAAAAATAAATAAAAAGAACAAGAACAACAATTGCTTTGGAAATACAATATAATATTATAGTTTTTTTTTTACTTGATTTTTTTGCACATAAGCATAAATAAATAGAAATATGCGAGCTATACGAGCAATAGCTATAAACATATATATATATATATATATATGCATATATATATATGAGCAGGAATGTGCATATGTTTATAGCAAAGTGTAACTATGCATATGTGTGTGAATGTTTGTTCCTTCTCTCTCTCTCTCTCTGTGTGTGTTTATATTTTCACTAGATTTTCACTAGATTTTCTCTAGATTTCTATATCATATATACACACACACACACACACACACATACACATAGATAAATGTCTGACGTGCATATTATAAACACTCACCTGTTCGCTGCCAGCAGGTAGCTATGCTACGCTGTGCTGCTTTTGCTCTGCTTCGTGCTGCTCTGCTCTGTGCTGCTTTTGCCAGCTGCGCTGCTAAGAGCGCTTTTGCTCTGCATGCTCATAGAAGGCCACATTCATTTTCGCACTGGGGAACACAGGGAATAAGGTGTGGCAAATGTGTGGCTGTATATAGAGATAGAGAAATTGGGGGGTATAGCGGGCATGGTAGTCGTATAAAGAGAAACAGGGAAAAGCTGTTGGATAAAGGGGTACGAAAAAAAAGGCATATAAATATTTGTACATTATGGCAAATGTAGTACGAGTTTTTTTCATTCGAGTGAATATATATATATATATATATATATATGTATAGGATATATTCTGTTTCTGCTGCAGCTGGCACAGCCGCAGCCGCAGCCTTAGTCTCATACTCATCCTCAGCCTTAGTCAAAGCATCACAGCCATAGGGCCATAGCTTCTTCTGCCTCAGCTCCACTGGCACATGAGCAAAACAATTTCAATTCTAATGTGCCATTAATCATTCACAAACATTAAACATATACATATGTTTATACAGATATAGATATTTATATATATATATATATAAATATATATTTTATATATTTTTATATATATATTTTTTGTGCTTTCAGCTTTCTAGCGTGAAATACTAAAATGAAATTTCAAGCAGCTTTGTTGCCTGTCAGGTGAGATACACTTTATTTTTTTTTTCATCTTTTTTTTTTTGCTTGCTTGCTCTTAGCGCTCGATGCTCTAGCATTGGATTGATCACCTGACAATGCGATTGAGTGGGCCAACAACAGCAGCAGCAGCAGCAGTAGTATATATTCATGGTATATTCATGGTATATGAGTATTCACATAGCACAAATAGTTGAAATGTGCATTACGAGTGCACACTAATTGATTCACTTGACCGCACAAACAGCGCTGCTGCAATGCAATAACTGCAAGCACTGCAGCACTTTTGCAAATACTCAATTCTCAATTCGTAATTTGAAATTCGTAATTCGCAATTGTGTGAATTGTGCTTCATTAAGCACATCACAAAACAATTGAATAACATGTTGTTGTTCTTGTTGTTATTGCTGTTGTTTATTGCTTAATGACAGTCGAAAAAAAATAAATAAATAACAAAAAAAAAACACAATTCCAAAATATATATGTACATATATATTTATATATTTATATATATATCAAAGAAAAATAAATAGAAAAATAAATAGATAAATAAAAAAAAGACATAAAACTTAAATATACGACAGCAGATTCACAGAAGCAGCCAAAATAGAAAAAGCAATAAGCACTATTAAAATTGAGTTAAATACGAATAGTGTATACACTGCAGAAGTAGAAGAAGAGAAAATAGTCCAAGAAGATAATAAGGAAGTGGTAGAAGATTTGTAGAAGCAGATTAATTTTGTTGAGCAAGAGAAGATTGTAGAAAAAGAACGATCATTAAAGTTGAGGAGATAGTAGAAGATGAAAAGATTGTAGTATAAGAGAATATTGTAGAATAACAGAAGATATGTTGAAGAAAGGATGATTGTAGAAGAAGTTAAGATTGTGGAAGAAGAGAAGATTGTGGAAGAAGAAAAGATTGCAGAAATTGAAAAAAATTTTACAAGAAAATTTTACAACTGTAAGGAAAGAGAAAACTAAAGAAGAAAAAAATTTTAGAAATTGAAAAGATTGTAAAAAACAGAAGATTTGTAGAAGAAAAGATGATTGTAGAATAGAGAATTTTTCAGAGAAAGAGAAAATTTTATGAGAAGTGTGGATTGTGGAAAAAATAAGAAAAAAAATAGAAATTGAGAAATTGCAGAAATTGAGATAATTTTAGAAGAAATAAAGTTGTATGGAAAGAAAAGACTAAAAAATAAAAGAAAATTATACAAGAAAAAATTTGTAATATTAAAGAAGATTGTAGAAAAATAGAAGATTTGTAGAAGAAAAGATAATTGTATAAGAAAATTATTATTTTTCAGAAAAAGAGAAAATTGTAGAAAAATTGGAGATTGTTGTAGAAAAGAAGATTACAGAAATTGTTAGAAAAGACTATAAAAGAAAAGAAAAATTATACAAGAAAACAAATTGTAGAATTGAAGAAGATTATAGAAAAATTGAAGATTGTGGAAAAGAGAAAATTGTAGTACAAGAGAAGATTACAGAAATTAAGAGAATTGGAAGTTGTAAGGAAAGAGAAGACTAAAGAAATAAAAAAAAAAAATTTAGAAGTTGAGAAGATTGTAAAAAAAACAGGAGATTTGTGGAAGAAAAGATGATTGTAGAAGAATATTATTTTTTCTGAGAAAGAGAAAATTGTATAAAAAGTGAAGATTGTTGAAATAGAGAAGATAGCAGAAATTGTTAGAAAAGACTATAAAAGAAAAGAAAAATTATATAAGAAAACAAATTGTAGAATTGAAGATAGATTGTAGAAAAATAAAAGATTTTGGAAGAAAAGCAAATTTTAAAATAAAATAAACTTGTAGAAGAAGACAAAAGATGAAGGAATGTTTATATAAGAAGTGAAAAATGGAAAAATGGAAAAATGGAAGGAAAAATTATAGAAGAAATGAAGCTCATATAAGAGCAAAAACTATAAAATAAAAGAAGTTTTTATAAGCATAAACAATTGTAGAAGGTTTCCTAAAGAGAACCGAAGATTTTAGAAGCAGAAACAATTGTACAAAATTTCCTAAAAAAAAAACAGAAGATTTTAGAAGCAGAAAAAATTGTAGAAGGTTTCCCTAAAAAGAGCTCTAATCTAATCTAAAGGAAGCAAGAGTTCTAATAAATTGTAAAATACCGAAGCTATAAACATGAAACTCAACACTAAACACTGAAATTTATAAAGTTCTTTTTATGCTGCACGAATATCGTAAACATTCCAGCAGCACTTTATCAATCTCAATATAACTGTCAGCTATTATAGAGTATAAAATTTTCAAGTGATGAAAATGTAATTCAACATATGTAAAGTTTACAAAATATTCGAAATGCTGCTCAAATTTCATTGGTAATTATAGCTAAGTCTTTATGTCAAGGTAACGTAACAAACTTTGTCTAATAGTCGTGGTAATCCTTTTTATTATTTAGTTAGCGTATGGAACATAAGCTTTAAAATGGTTTTCCAAAAGCCAAAAATAAATATTGAAATATTTAAAAAAGCGCGTTGTATATATATATATGTATATTTGTATATGAAATGTGCAGATGTATCGCTTCGTTAATTAGGTGCGCATATGAGTCTCTCGCCGTCATATATGTATATGTGTGTGAATGTTTGTGTGTGTGTATTTGAGTGTGTGAATATTTATGGCTTTGTGCAGGTTCTTTACGTTTTGGAGGTTGTATCAGAATGCTACGTGATTAGCCAGGCCAAGAACAGACATAGAAATTTATAAGCTTGTGTGTGGGCGATGGACCATGAGTAAAAGTACTGAATCTTTGCTTTATAGATGTTATTCACAAATACATCTGCATATGCTTATATCTTTTATATACTAATTTTCAATGTGTTTGTGTGTCATACATTTTCCATTTTCCATGAAACAGAGAAGAAAAAAAATACAACAACAACAACAGCAAAATATGAAAGGCAAACCACAAGAGGCAAAAACAGCAGCAGCAGCAGCAAGAGCAACGTCGCTGCCTTTGCGAACTTGCGGCAAGTGCTCGCCTTAGTATGTATGTTTTTTCTATATTTTTTTTTTCTTCTTCTTATTGTTGTTGTTGTTGTTGTTTTTTGTTATCTTGTTGTTGATGCTGTTGTGAATCAGTTTCTGATCTAGCGAGAGTAACAATATAATAATAATTCGCAACGCTTCGAACGTGGTCAAAACTCTCGACAAAAGCTTGTACGCATCCCGTTAGTCGTATCCGTAGTCGCTGACAGTGCGCACAGTGTCCCCCTCCTAAAAAAAAAAATAAAACTATAACTAAATTGTACAGGTGTATATTCAGGTGTCAAATATATATATACTCTACAACTAAGTGAAACTCAACTTCAACAAAAACTGTCTGTCTCACTGTCTCTGTATTTCGCTTCCTCTATGTCGCTCTGTATGTGTGTGTGACTTTGCGAGTGCATCATGAATACAAAAAACCAACTCGAAATTCATAACTGAATATGAAATATCCGAAAAAAAAGAAAATAAATATTCGCGTGTGTGCAATAAAAAAAAAAAAAAATACCAAAAAAAAAAAACAAACGTAATAAAATTAATTGAAAAACAAGAATGAAAAATCTGCATTCAAAATGAAATAAAAATCGAAATAAAAATGAAAAAAAAAAAAAAATACAATGCAATAATCTCAAAACAGATGCAAACAATTCGCAATATTGTCGCACATTAAAAAAAAAAAAAAATTTAAAAAAGAAAAAAAGAAAAAGCCGAAAAACAGTTGGCCAACAGACCAGAGCAACCAGAGGGGGGAAAATGAGGCAAAGGCTAATTAGCGTTTAAGTCCCAATTAGTAGTTGAATAACAAGCCAAGAGCAAGCATACAAAAACCAAAAAATAAAAAATAAAAATTAAAAAAAAAAATAAAATGCCCCTCGAGAATGATTTTACGCTGATAACTATGAAAAAAAATACATATATAAAAATATAAGCAGCAAAAAAGTAAAAAAAAAAATTGGTCGACAAGAAAAATAAAAATAAAAATAAAATGCAAATAAACATAAATCATACAAAATACAAAATACAAAATTTTGAAGAATGAAAGAAGAAAAACTGCAACAATTAAATGACATTTTTACGATATTTATGCTGAACATTTTCTGCTATATTTTTATATATTTACGTTTTGTGAAAAGCTAAAGATATATAACAACAACAACAACAACAGCAGCAGACAGAGCAAAATGAAATGAGAAAAAAAAAAACAAAATTGGAATATTGTGCTGGTTTTTTTTTCTGTTCTGTTTCTCCTTTTTTTTTTTTGGATGGATGCGTCTCGCGCTGACATCGATGTGAACCACAAGAACTCAAAAATAGAATATTTTTTTTAGAGATATGTTTTGCTTCGTGGAGCTATACGAGGCGCAACAGCAACAGCAGCCGCTAGCAGCAGCAGCAGCAGCATGTTTGTAATAGTCCACGAGGCCACAGGCATGTTGTATGTGGACAGACATAGACATAGACATAGACATGAAGAGAGCAGACAGAAACATCGACAGCTAGAGAAACAGACATCTATAGCTGTAAAGATACAATTGTATCTATATATCTATGTATATCAAATGTATCTTACGTTGACTGACTCTGAATGCAGCAAAATATCTTTTGCTTGCGACTGGCTCTGTCTCTATTTCTATCTCTATCTGTTATAACACTGTCTACTACTTCGTCTTTGCCTTCAGCATCTCTGCCTCTGCCACAGTCTCTGCCTCTGTCACTGTTGCTGTCTATGGCGCTGTTTGTCTCTGCCTCAGGTCCATCGATGGCAATTCTTTATTTCAAATATATTTTCTTTTTCATATTTCATTTGTGCGTTCTTATTTTATAGTTTCGTTTTCTCACTTGTTGTTGTTGTTGTTGTTGTTATTGTTATTTATTTCTAAGATATTCACAAAAACTACTTTGAATCTTTCGAATATTGTTGTTGTTGTTCTTATTATTATTGTTATTGTTGTTGCTGTTATTGTTGTTGCTGTCGGACTGTTTGGATTGAAAGTGGCAAAAATATCTTTGTGTAGATGTATGAGTATCTCTCTGTCTCTGTCTGTGTGTGTTAGTGTACTTTATGGCCAAGCTACAGTGGCGTACGCCATAAGTTGCACTACAAGTAAAAGTGCACAAAAGATTAAATCGAATGCCAAATAAATTTGATTCAATTTAGATAAACAAAAGGCGTTTCATCTATGACTTGCAAAGGGTAGCAGGGGTTCAACGTGAATACGAAGACGTGTCAGAAATGTGACGGGAAACAAACGCTGTTTGTCTGTCAAAATGTTTGAGTCACATTGCTTGCTTGCTTGCTTGCTTGTTTCCCTATAATTTAGAGAGACGTTCATCATCGCATTTGACATTTGACACTATGCCAAAATTATATCATATAAATTTTTGTCGTTATGCATTTTGATAGAACAATAAACAAAACTTGCGAAACAAAAAAAAAAAAAAACATGACAAGTAGACGCAATATTCATAAATATGATTTCATATATGACGTTAAAGCGACATCGAAAGCAATAAAAAATAATTGAAAAAAAAAATTATAAATAATAATCAAATATAAGATAAAAATAAAATAAAAATAAATTAAAATAATCAAAAATAAATAAAATTAAAATAAAAAATAATAATAATAAAAAATAAAAAAAAAATTAAAAAATAAATAAAATAAAGAATAATTATAAATTCAAGTAATTAAAAAAATTGAAATAAAAAAAAAACAAAAATAATAAACAAAATTAAAAAATAAATAAAATAAAAAATAATTATAAATTAAAGTAATGAAAAATTAATAAAATTGAAATGAAAAAAAAAATATAAAAATAATAAAAAAAATTAAAAATAAAAAATAATTATAAATTAAAGTTATGAAAAATTAATAAAATTGAAATGAAAAAAAAAATATAAAAATAACAAAATAATTATAAATTGAAGTTATGAAAAATTAATTAAATGGAAATGAAAAAAAAAATATAAAAAAATAAAAACTAATTATAAATTAAAGTTATGAAAAATTAATAAAATTGAAGTAAAAAAAATAATAATAATAAAAAAAAAAAAAATATTGAATAAAAACCAAATAAAAAATTAAAAAATAAATAAAATAAAAAATAATTATAAATTAAAGTTATGAAAAATTAATAAAATTTAAATAAAAAAAAAAAAAATAATAAATTTTAAAAAAATATTAAATAAAAACCAAATAAAAAATTAAATAAATAAAATAAAATAATTATAAATTAAAATAATGAAAAATTAATAAAATAAAAATAAAAAGTAATAATAAAATATTCTTATTCTTATAAAGCTGCAAGTAATGAGTCTCCGTAGCATAATTAAAACTATGGCAATACTTGCGCACTTCAACAGAATTTATATGATTCATAAACACAAAACTCTATTTCTCTGCTCCCCTCTCTCTGCTCTTTCACTCTTCTCAAACATATAATTTTGAAAACTACTGGCAGTTCATTCATAGAGTTCACATCGAGTTCATAACTTGGCATGGAGAAAACTTTAACAATGCTTTGGCATAGTTTTCGCTCTGCTCAACTGTTAGGTGACTTTCTTCAACAAACAGTTGTATGATTATTCTTATTATTATTAGCAAAAAAAAAACAAGAAAAAAGAAAAGTTCACAAGTGCAAAATCAACAAAAGATTATGAAAATATTTGCAGAAACTCAATAAGAAAATGAAATTCAAGAAATTCAAATTTCATTTCGTATTTTTGTATTGCATTACATTGCATTATGGCTATGCACTTTATTATGGACGCCACTGTATATCTTTACGTTATGATACGCATTCAAATAGAAACACACACAGACATACACACACACACACATACAGAGGCATATTTATTCAGCTGCTTAGGATGTGAAACTGTAGAATGATGAAAAGGCGAGACGCATGATCATTGCGTAAAGTGTGTTTCATTTTCATTTTCAATTTCATTTTGTTCTTTTTTTCCTTTTGGCCAATGCTGCCACAAGGCGCGCGCGTTTTTGTTGTATGTGTGTAGCTGCCTCAGCGGCAGTCGCACTGTGACGGCGACTTTTTAGTTTTTATTTGTGCCGTGTTGTTTTTTCTTTTTTGTATTTTTGTCTATTCTGCTCAGCTTCTGTTCTGCTCTGTCTTCTTGTCTATACGATTTTATATATTTCTGTATTCAGAAATTGAAATTCTGTTGAATTCTGAGTATTGTTCAGTTCAGTTCGCTTACAAAACGCCGGTTGGCCGTAACGGCCGCGGATGAAAAACAAAAAAAAAAAAACCAAAACGTGGCCGGCTACGGTTAACCATGCCGCATCAACCTCGCATCACATCATGCAACATACTGCATCACACTGGCACTGGCACTGGCACTGGCACCGGCGCCATCAACGGCACGTCATTGAAATGTGCCGCAAAAATGTGTCGCGGTGAAGTACTACGATAGCTACTATGCTTGCACTTGCGTGTGTTCATAGTTATCTCACAATGCGAATGCAATAGCAATGTGCAACACGAGAAAGAGAGAAAGAGAGAGAGAAAAAAATAATAGTAGTAGTAGTAGTAGTAGAAGATGTGAATGTGGGATGCAAGGCGACGTGACACGGCACGAACTTTGGCAATTTGGCGGCATTATAAATGGATTAAGCAGCGTCAAATTGCAACAGACGGTAAGTGCAAATATATATATATATATATACAAATACACACACACATACGAGTGTATATGTATGTGTGCTTGCAGCTTTAAAAACTTTTGAAAATAATAATAATACGCTTGCGGGGGCGTGCAAATGCAATAATAAACAAATTATATGTGCCATAAAATATTTAAGCAATTCAACTAAAAACAAACCACAGCAACCACAGCAGCAGTAGCAGCAGCAGCAGCAACAGCAGCAGCAAGAGTAGCAAGAGTAGCAGCTTGCTGCCTGCTAATAACGAAATCAAACAGAAATTTCCCCCAAGCATTAAATACATAAACAAAATCAAATACAGATTCCAACAGATTTCTGCTTATAGCAGCAGCAGCAGCACACACAGAGTACACACTCCCATAGCTATATATATATATATATATAGAGAGAGTGAGAGTGAGAGAGATATATGTATATGGATCGACGATATTGTTGCACTTGAATGCAAATGCAATAATATTTGCACCTGATGATTTCGTTGATTTCAATGCTTGAAACTTTGCAGCACGCTGCGGCTACACACGCGCCACGGATTCAATGCATGGTAACAACAACTACAACTACAAAAAAAAATATATACATAACTGTGCTTTAACCGGCACACACAGAGTCTACTATGTATGCAGCTACAATATGTGTGTGTGTGTATTGTCTTTATGGGGTGTCCACGTTACGCCCACAGCCTTCAAGCTAAAAAACTTTTTTCCAAACTATATATAAAATATTTTTCTTTTTTGTTTTTTTTTTTGTTCGTTGTTGTTGCATACAGTGCCTGCATTTTTTATGCGAATTCTCGCACAATTCATGCGCACTTTAATGCCGTGCTAAGTACACCTGACGCGTATACGTGTGTTTGCCAAGTGCGAGCATGTATCTGTGCGTGTGTGTGAGTATATGAACGTGTGTAAAACTTTAATTGGAACATCAAGTGGCCAGCAGTATATAAAGTATACATTTATATATATATACATGTATAGTGTACACATATATATTGTAGTCAGTGTTGCTGTATATGTGTATTTGTATGTGTTGCTTTTACTTTGGCTTCATAATATTTTATTAAATTCTGATTAATTTTCACAGCCGTTGGCAAAAGTAGCAAAAAAGTGTTGCCTGCTTTTGGGCGCAGCGAAACGCAAATTCAAATGCAAACATACAACATACAAACATACTCGCACTACCAGTACAACTACAACTACTAGTACAACTACAACTACCTCATAACTTGGCCATTTGAACAGCTGCCGGCCAACAACAACAGCTGCCGTTCAGCTCAATTAAAACGCACAAATTGCGAATCAACGAACACGCATAATATAATACTAACCAAAGCACACACACACACAGTCACTCACTCACTGACACACACGTAGCAAAACTGAGGCACACTCATACATATATTCACAATAATTTCATGCGCTCGAGCATTGTGCTAAGCATTTTATTGCATTTTTTATGCCCATTATACAATGTACATACACAAAAGGGTATATCAAATATTTTCATTCATTTTACATGCTCATTCTCATTCTCATTCTCATGCTCATTCTCATTGATTTTCATCTATAAATTATTTATTTGTATAATTTGCAATTTCAACCCATTCAATATTTCAATTCCTTTTGTTTTTTTTTTTTGTTTGCTTTTAACATTCTGCAACATTAATGCTACTGCTCAAATTATATTTGGCAGTTAACATGCGTAGAGAGCAAATGTTACAGTTAACAGCAAAGTTCAGTTAACATTTCGCGATCATACTTATTCTACATTGAGAGCAATGTTAGCAGCATAACATAACAGCTGTCTGTTAGCAGCGACGCTGTTAAGTAAGACGCAACTGTTAGCATTAGACAGACTGTTAACTTAGTGCCGTCTGTTAGCCGCAGCTGTTGTCTCTGTTAACTTCGAACTGTCTGTTAAGCCAATGCTGTCTGCCAATTAACAGGCAGCTGTAAAATGTTAATTACAGGGAATGCGCAAAACATTAAATGCTGCATATATACTACAAGGATAATAGATATTACAGTAATTTTTATTATTTTAGAATATACTAAAAAATAATTGTGTATAAATTCTCATACAAAATATACATAATAAATTTAAAGCTTAACGTCAGCTTGGCGAACATTGCTTAGAAAAACATTTCTCTGGTTTTTTACGATTCCTTTGTGCAACAGCAACAGCAGCAGTAGCAGTAGCAGCAACAATTAGAAAATCAACAATGCACAGAATGTTGTACGTTACTTGCATACATATGTTATGTTAACAGTGCTACTAATGTTTGCTTATGCTCAGCCACACGTACATAGAGACAGATGGACAAACAGCTGGACAGACAGTAGAGCTAACAGAGCAGCAGACAAAAAAAAAACACAAAAAAAGAAAGAAAGATAGACAGACAGACAGGACAGATGTACAGATAGACAGACGGGACAGAAATGACGCAAATCTGTATAATGCCATTTGCTCAAAGCTGCTAATTTTATTTGAGGTGACACAGAAGGCGGGAATTTTACTTGTAGAGAGCGTCAGCCACAGAGACGTGAGATGTATGAAGTGTTGAATATTTCAACTGAAAATAACAAAATGAGAAATTTCTTAGCTATACATACATATATCCGTGTGCGTTGGACAACAACAACAACAACAGAAAAAAAAATTAGAAAAATATTAGTATAGCAAAACTGAGCATATTTTTCATTTTCAATATAAAAATGTTGTCTTGCGTCTATTTTTAACAATGAAAATGAAAAAAAATAAAAAAAATTCAGAACAAAAATATGAAGAAAGCGCAAAACACACATAGAAAAAAAAAAAACAAAATATTCTTAATATATATAAAAATAATAATATTTCGTTGGCCAAAAAATTGCTGCTCAAATTAGTTTAAGATACATTTCTAAATGTGACAGTAGTGAGTGTCGTTTCTTCTCTCTAAAGTATTGGAAATATTATTAAAAAAAAAAAATAAAATAAAATAAAATAAAAACACAACAGAAGAAATAAGCGACAAGCGACACGACTAACTTGACAAATTCAATTTAAAATATTTTGTAATTTGTTTGCAGCAGCTGTAAAAAGAATATGAAAAATAGTGGGGAACAAAAAAAAAATACAAAAAAAATACAAAAATTATAATGAAATTATGTGCATAATAATAAGTACAAAAGCTTTGTGTGTCAAGCAAAGGAAGAATCGAAAAAAAAATAAATAAAAAATTATAATCAAAAATATAAATATAAATATTTGTGTGTCTGTGTGTGTGATTCATTAATGACAGAGAGCTAAGGCTTCCAGCAAGCAGCAACATTTTATGTATTTCAAAATTCAAATGAAAAACTATATATAAATCAGTTTTTCATACATATATATAAATATTTCATTATGCAGAGCGTTGACATTGAAGTCAACATATTTGCTTTTGATTGGAAACATTTGCTATACATATTCATATAAATATAATATATATATTCATATATATATATTTTTCACTGCTTTTTAATTATTATGATTAAAACAAAAGGTGTTTTTATTTTTATTTATTTTTTTTTATTTTATTTTATAATATTTTTTTTTTTTTTGTTTGCATTTTGTCTGAATGAATTTTGATAATTCTATTTGATTTTCAATTTCAATTTTGGTTTTAAAGTTTGTTTTTGCATTTATGTGTGGCAATAATTAAATTTGATGCGTTATATATATATATATATTTTTTTTATATATTTTTATTTTTATTATTATTATTTTTCGATTTATTTTTATTTGGCAAATACAACGTTTTGGCGAATGTTCTATGCGAAAGGCAATTAGCACAAATAGAAAATTTCTTGCATATATATATATACTACGATATTCATATTTATGATATGTCTCTCTCTGTGTGTGTGTGTGTGTGTGTATTTATTTATGCAAAATATTGTTGTGGCTGAAGAGTCATGAATGTACTACAATAGATTAAAGAGCTAATGAATAATAGATGAGTCAACAGCAACTGACAATTAAATGTTTTATAAGCCTTAAGATTTCTATGACTCTTACTGTTTGCTACTACTTGCCACACTTATACTCATGCATACTTGCTTCATAGAAATTCAAAGACATTTCATTATGAATATGAAATGAAAAACAAGATGAGAACCAAAAAAAAAAAAATACTCATACAACTCTTGAGGGCAAAGCATACACAAACACACATACAGAGAGAGAGAGAGGGAGACACATATGTATTTATATAAAAAAAAAAAATAATAATAATAATAATAATAATAAGGCTGCGTAATGTGGGGATTAAGTTGTCAATGGGGATTCAATATTTGGCATTCGATATTTAACTTTCTGCATGTTGCAGATGACATGAATATTTAAATTTGAAAAAACGGAAGTCAATGGGCCGGAAATGAATCTTTTTCGCTTACTGTGTGTTTACTGTGTTTATTGCGTATACGTATATCTATCTGTAAATATATATATATATATATACATATATATTACAGTTATCAGTCGATATACTATAAGAATAATAATAATAACATTGCACAATCATTAATATTAATAAATAATTCAACATATGTTTCATTGCAATATCATTTAATAAACAATTTACCAATATTATAATTTATTATTATAATAATTTATAACTAACGAAAATATTTTGCAATTTGCATTTTTAATTACAGAACGAAACAACGAAAAAAACAAAAAAACAAAAACTACGATTAACGATTTAAAATTAAAATTATATACTTAAATTAGAAGCTGGGGAAAAATAAATTTTTAACAATTATCAAAATATAAAAACCAATAACAAAAACTACTGTCAACAATAAATAAACAACAACAACAATAAGAACAACAACAACAACAACAAGAACATTGAAGAGTCACTTGTTAAGTCTATAAACATTCAAAGAGTTCAAGTTGAGTTAAGACAAAAGTCAAGTTGAGTTTCAGTCTGTGCGAAGGCAACTTAAAAAAACTTGCTGCAAATGAAATTTTCAAATATTTTTTATCAACAAATAATTTAAAAAGTTTTTCGAAAACAAGCAGCAGCAGCAACAGCAGCCAAAGCTTCCATCGTGAGAGCAAGAGCAAGAGCATTAAAATCGAAAAAAAAAACTAAAAGCAAAAGCGGCAAAAAGCTCAAGTGAAGCAAACATACAAACATCACAGCACAGCAACAGCAGCAGCAGCAACAGCAGCAGCAACAGCAACAGCAGCAACAGGAAGCAACAACAATCAGAAGAACAAATACAAGAACAACAAGAAGTAGAAAAATGGCAACCGTACAGCGTAAACTTGTGCACAAGCAATTCAATTCACCGATGGGCCTATACTCCCTGGAGAATGTAAAGGCAACATTGAATCGGGAGTTAAAGGCCTTTGGGGCCGATGGGTAAGTCAAATGAAAATGATTATACATTTAAATGCATAATTTCATAGAGCCAAAAAGAATACATATATGAGAGTGTAAGAGAGAGAGAGAGAGAGAGAGAGAGAACTGCGTGAATGTGAAAGATGAAAGCAGCAGCAGTAATAGTAGTAGTAGTAGTAGTAGTAGCTGAAGTAGCAGGAGTAGCAATAGCAGCAGCAGTAGTTGTAATAGTAGTAGTAGTAGTAGCTGGAGTAGCAGCAGTAGTAGCAGCGGCAGCAGTAGCAGTGGCAGCAGTATCAACGGCAGTAGTAGCAGTGGCAGCAGCAGTAGTAGTAGTAGTAGTAGTAGTAGCTAAAGTAGTAGTAGTAGTAGTAGTAGCAATAGCAGCAGCAGTAGTAGTAGTAGTAGTAGCTGGAGTAGCAGGAGTAGCAATAGCAGCAGCAGTAGTTGTAATAGTAGTAGTAGTAGTAGCTGGAGTAGCAGCAGTAGTAGCAGTGGCAGCAGTATCAACGGCAGTAGTAGCAGTGGCAGCAGTAGTAGTAGTAGTAGTAGTAGTAGTAGTAGTAGTAGTAGTAGCAGCAGCAGTAGTAGTAATAGTAGTAGCTGGAGTAGCAGGAGTAGCAGCGGCAGCGGCAGCAGCAGTAGTTGTAGTAGCAGCTTTGCTTGCGCCTCATAAAAAAAAGGGTGTCAAAGTCTCAAAGGCAAAAGTTAGCATTAGTTAGGCTTCAAGTTTATGAAGATGAACAAAAAAATAAATAGAAAACTGTATTGTATATTGTACATACATGCATATGTATGTATTTATGTATGTATGTATGTATGTATGTCTGTATGTATAATGTATGTATGTATGTTTATACTACACTGGCATTTAGCTTTTGCTATTATAGCTTGTCTATCTACTACTAACTGCTGCCTGTCCGCCTGCCTGCTTGTCGGTGGTTAGCAGCTACCTTTCAACCTGCTGCCTTATGGCTGCCAGTCTGCCTGTCCAACAGTCTGTTGGCTGTTGGCTGCACAGGTGCACATGAAAAGACATTAATGCACATAGTATATACAACTTGCATATCTACATTAATACCAACACACACATACATATATGTAAGTGTATATATTATATATATATATAGCTGAGATGATATAGCGCAAACGGCAAAGCACACTTTGTGCATTGCAGCGCAACGACAAAACGGCGACGGCGACGGCAACGACGACGCAAGCAGCAAACGTTAGCAGCAACGACAACTGTTGGCGATTTGTAGCTGCAGTTGCTTTCAATTTGTATCTCAGCACATAGAGAATATACACTCTCACACACACACACACACACACAGATATAGAGATAAAGATACACAGATACAAAGACACAACCAGGCAGACACCTAGACACCCAGACAAATAGAATGAGATGGATATAGCGACAGAGAAGACATCGCACAATTAAAATCGCTTGACTTTTAATTGTAATTACCAAATGCTACACATAAGTAGCAGCAACAACAACAACAACAACAGCAGCAACAATTTAAACAGCTCGTATCTCAAAGATGCTTTGGACTTGAAATTTATTTGTAGCTGCTGTTAATGATGATGCCTGTGATGCTGCTGCTGTTTCTGCTGCTGCTGCTGTCGTTATTGCCATCAAAATAGTCAACAGCAGCAGCAGCAGCAGCAGCAACAACATTATCTCTAGCGCTGGCATTGTTGTTAGTTTAGTTGTTAGCAATTGTTGTTTAAATAAACCGGCCTAAACTGCGCCACACACACACTCACACATACTCATACACACACACATATATATATGTATATATGCGGGCAGCATTCGCAGCCCCATCGATGAAACTTTAAGTAGCTTTTACTCAGTTATACGTTGTCTATGCGTGCGACAAAACGTCTGTGCAAAAATTAGCTGCAACAAAAATATATAAAAAAATAAATTATAACAAAAAAAAAAATCAAAAAAAAAAAAAATTAAGCAAACACTTTAATTACAAACGGGCAGCAGCAATAGCAGCAACAACAATTTAAGAAACTTTTCAACGCGCGTTTCACGTTCACGTTAACGTTAACATTGCGTCGCTCTCACTCTCGTCTTACGTCTCGTCTCACGTCCCACGTCTAGTCTCGCCTCGTCTCATTGCGTCGCGTGCATAACAATTTTAGCTGAAGTTGAAGTTGAAGTTTGCTGCTCTCATTTTTGGGCTAACAAAAACAACTTTGCCGCCACAACTATCTACAAGCGACGCCTAACGTCTAACGCCTAACGACGCACGCCACACAATGTACGTTAATAATGTTTTTGTTTTTGTTTAGTACGCATCTGTTAGATACTTAGATACTTTAGCGCATAGTTTTTATATAAGTGCGATCGATGACTCACACGCACTTTGCAATCAAATAACAACAACAACAACAGCAACAACAACTAGTAGTAGAAATATCAACAAACACAATGCAGGCGCCTAGCCAAAAAAGTAAAAGAAAAGAAAAAGATGTTGTGATGCATCTTTTGACTGTTTGCCATACGTTTTGCAACAATGAGTCATGCCACACAGTCAAGCATGACTAAAGTGTAGAATACTTTTACAGCAATAACTGCATTTTTATTAGTCGAATATAAAGCATTTTGGCAGAGTCTTGTTTTCTTTGGGTGCAACATTATGTGACACACTGTATGATGCAGTTTTTATTTCATCAATTGCAACACAATAACACAACAATACAACAATAAACATTTCCGCATTTAAGCAGTAGAACAAATTCTAGTTCTTGCTGTGCTCTTTAATATATGTTTTATGCTAGTAACTGTATTAAATATTATATATATATATATATATATATATATATGTCACATACTATATAGACACATATATGTATATGTATATGTAGATATATATGTATCTGTATATAGAAATATTATTATAATATTATATTACGACTCTTTGTCTGTCTGTCTGTTTATCTGTACGTCTGTTCGTCTATCTGTCTGTCTTTCTGTCTCTCCATATGTTCGTCTGTCTGTTGACTGCGCCTGCTTTTTGGTTGTTTCGTTTCTGGTTTCTGGGTTTTGGGCTTTTGGGCATTGGACTTTGGGCTTTACGTTTGATCCTAATGCATGCAATAGAATTGCATTTCGTTACTGGTGCAAGGCTTGTGGCAACATTCGTCGACAATGCCACGATGTTGGCGCCTTGTTGCTAACAATGAGTTTGAGTTTTGACCACCTCCAATTCGTGACTGTTGCCATTGGTTGCCAACACCAGCGGCAATAGCAACGGCAGCAGCAGCAGCAGCAGCAGTAGCAGCATCATCATCATTGTCCAATAGCTCGTTTTGCCGTTCCACATAGTCAAAGATGTCTACTGCAATGCAGAAAATTCCGGAATGCGATACCAAAATTGCAATTACAGAGAAACAAAGAAAAACAGAGAGAGAGAGTGAGAGAGAGATATATAGAAAATAGTTACAGTTACATAGATACAAAGGAAACAGTTAAATTTACAGTTACAGTTACAGTTACAGTTAGAGTTAGTAAGAGAAATACTTACGCGATGTGGCACGTTTGTGCGTCATAATTCCAGCGAATTTACCCTTACAATATCCATAGAGAATATCATTTAGGCCTTGGCCGCAAGCCTGTATTTGCGGCATTGTGCCAGCATCGGCACTGTGCGCTACCAATAGTAGCAGCAATAATGGCAGTAATGGCAGCAACAGCTGCTGCTGTCTCTGTCGCTGTTCTTGTTGTTGCTGTTGTTGTTGTTGCTTTTGCTGTGAGATTGGTTTACATTTCGCCATTTTACCTGCTTTGAAATAATTGTAAACTAAACTTTAGCTTTATTGGTTTATTGTGTCTGGTTAGAATGCTGCACGGTATGTGTTGCATTGCCCCATATTGGCAATGGCTTTTATACTACTATGTGCTGCTGTTGCGCATCTTTGACTTGTCAGCTACGATTAGACTCCTAGTTACAGCCATAGATATGTATATGGATATGATGGAGATATGGTAGAGAGGCAGAGAGGTAGAGATAGAGGAGATCAGCGGCTAGACGATGTCTCAGTGGCCGTATTAATAATTTATGCCCAAGACACGATACAAAACTTTCAAGTTAAATTTATCTAATTAAAACATGCACGTGCCACCAAAAAATATCAAAGTTCAACATGGTAAACAAATCTCCAAAGACTTGTCCCTAACAAACAAAAAATAAAAGTACAAAAAAAAAAATAAAAATGTAAAAAAAAAATAAAAATTTGTAAATAAAAAAAAATAGGAAAAAAATGACTTTCTCTTCGACCGTGACAGGACTCGAACCTGCAATCTTCGGATCCGAAGTCCGACGCCTTATCCATTAGGCCACACGGTCTTGCTGAAGTGATTCGTCCAATTGTGAACTTAAGCAGTAAAGAGCGCGCGAAAATGCTCTGTATGTATTTATACAGCTTGCTCACATTGCCTATGCCAAGCAGTGCAAACAAACGAAAGCAAGCAGTGCGACTGTGTGAAAATCAAACTGTATAAGCAGTGCATCTCAAACTGTAATGACAGCAGCACTTAAATTCTATTTTTAAACATTGACATAAATAATTTTATTTATTTTTTTTTTTTTGTTGTATTTCTTTCTAAGTATAAATAAAAATTACTTTTAGCAAGCAAAAGTATTCATACTTAATTCCATTAAGTACCGGCTGCTGCTTGCTTATATTAAATTTATACAATTTTATTGCCAAAAAATTGAGCGAAAAGAAAAAAATTGTACTTTCCCAATTTCTTGTTAAATATGTAGCATTTATTATGCGATATAAAAATAATTTTGCAATTCTTTTTTTTTTAATTTTTTTTTTTTGTTTTGGGAATTTGAAAAAATATGAAATTATTGAATATGATTTACGTGGAATTTTTAGTTTCTTTGGGTTTTTTTTTTTTGTTGTTGAATTTTTCGACAAAAATAATTTTTGTTAGCTTATCTTTTTCTAGTTGTTTTTTTTTTTTTTTTGAGCGTCACCTTCAGTTTCATTGGGGTTTAACATGATTATCGTCTGAATAAATATATGTATATATAGAGAGAGTATATATATATATTTGTGTGCGTGTGTATGTGTGTGTATGACGCATTTGCACACTGGAATTTCGTTATACTAGAAACGCGTATTTTATGAGTTTTAACGCTAATAGGATAAACATTATAATTAGCTGTAGATATATACATATTTATTCTTTAATATATTGTGCATTTATTTTTAGGATCGAAGTCGACGAACAAATTACAAAACCATTGAACTTGGCCAATTCAGCAGTGCTGCGCGCTGTCGAAGAGGAGGAACAACAAATCAAATGCGGTAAGTACTAAAAGATTTCTTTCTCTCTCTATCTTTCTCTCTTTCTCTCTTTGTCTATATATAGTATATCTCTCTCTGTCACTCCTTCTGTATATGTGTGTGTGTTTTAGTTTAAGACAACAACAAAATGAAACAATGTGCAATACAAACAATTAGAAATGCCACGCCCACTGTTAGCAGTGTCAAGTGTTACCTCCATCCTCCCCACACTACGCTGCTTTAAAGAAATGCTTATTAAATTGCTTTACATGATATTCGCCACCGCCCCACGTCCCTGCCCCTTCCCTGATCTTCACCTTCCCAACGCTTCTCAGGCGACTTTTATGCTTATGCCAATCCTCGCCAGAGTCGCAGTCGACAGCGTGATATACAAGATGCCACTGGTCGTAGTCAGTCGCCGTTGCCACCGCATCATGCCTTGCATCAACAGCTGCTTGATCAGATTAAGACACAATATCTAAGTCATCAGCATGATATTGTTATCGATCGCGATACCGTTTTGCGCATTAATCGTTTATCGACGCGTCGACATTTGCTTAAACGTGATCATAGCTGGCCGCCAACAGAAGCTGAGCTGGAAGTAAATACAGTTGCTGCTGGAGCTGTAGCTGGAGCTGCAGTTTGTGGACATAGTTTGACACCATCGCCATCGCCATCGCATAGCATCGATGTGCTGCGCGAGAAATTCAATAGTCCAACACGAATTGTGGAACTAACGCCGCGTGAGGTGCGTGATCAACGGCTGGTGGAGCGTAGCAACAGTCCAAAATTGCAACAACAGCAGCAGTCGCGAGTCAAAACTTCCGTTATACTTGAAACACCGCTGAAGGAGCAGGATACGCAGCTAACGCCAAAGGCTAAAGGTTTCTCTGCACCCGAGACGCAGGCAGCAGATAAAGATATTGGCTTAGTGGCGCCCAAATGTGAATATTATGAAAAATTGACAAATAAACGTGCAACAACGCCCACACTCAAAGCCACGCCCACAGCGTACAGGCCACGCCTAAAGCGACAATCATATTCGCTAGATCGCGGACGTGCGCGTAAACGTGCCGTTGCCTTAAGCGGAGCGACAGAGTTGCCGCCACTGAAGCCCAGAGCTGGAAATGGAGCTGGAAATGGAACAGCTGCAGGCACTGCTAGTACTGGTGGCATGCCACGCGTGCAACGACGCAGCATTAAATTGGCCACTGAGGTGAAAATCTGCTATGATGGCGACAGCGAAGAGGAGACCAAGGTCAGACCAAGTGCCAGTGGCAGCTGTGACATCGATTTGGAAATGTTGCCACTGCCAGCAACGCCAAGTGAAAAGGCAGCCACAGCTGGCACGACTGCTGCTGCTGCTGCTGTTGCACAGTGGAGCTTGCCAAGAAAGTCCGCGACGGTAATTGACAATCTGGCAGTTAAGCAGCAGCAGCAGATGGCTTTGGCCCTGGCCACAGCTGGCAGACTAAAGTCTGACTCACAGTTGCAGTTGCAGTCACAATCACAATCACAATCACAATCCCAATCGATGTTGCACTTGCCACAAGGAGACGTTGAACATATTATACCAGTCACAGTGCAGTCGGATGCACAGCTAGAGGCAAGCGTGCAACAGATCTATGATAACGCTTGCAACTATTTGCAGCAGGATCAAGCAGCAGCTAATATGGATGCTACCACACAGCCTGCCACATATGTAAGTGCAACGAGTGGCATCAAATTGCAACGACAGGATAGTGCAACAAAATATAAAACTACAAACAGTTGCATACCACAACCACCGCCATTGCCACCGCCACCACAGCCACCGCCACTGCTATTGCGTGTCAAATCACGCGATGAAGCTGCCAAGGATACAAAACGTCGTCAGGGTGTCATCTATGCTGGCACAAGTAGCACTCCTACAGCAGCAGCATTGGCCAAGCAACATGAGCAACATCTAGAAATTTCACAGCTGGAGGCAAAATATGCGCATATACAGCAGTCTATCACGGAGCATCTGCGTCAGATTGATGAGTATATGGAGAATGCCAAGACAGCGTTGCAGCGTAGTGTGCAAGCCACGCCCACAGCAGCGCACACAGAGGCTGTTCAAGTGAACCACAGTAACAACAACAACAGCAGCAGCAGCAGTAGTAAGAATGAGCTTTGGGATATGTTTGCATCGCGACAGTCACCAATTTTGGCTGTTGAAAGTCCTTTGCAGGCAATTCTTAGACAAATTTATTGCCGCGCAGCTGGCATACAATTGCACCCCAAGGAACAGGATAACACGGCGCCAACTGGCCATGGCTACTCCTTGGAGACTGCGGCCGCGATGCCTACAGAGAACGTGCCGATTGTGGAGCGTGCTTTGGAAGATCTGCACAAGATTGCCATAGCGCTGGACAATGAAGTAAGTGAAGAGCAGCAACAACAGCAGCAGCAGCAGCAACAACAGCACGCATTGCACGTAGAGCACAAAACAACGCCAACGGCGACCAAAGCACAGCACGTGCTTATTGCTGAAGAGGAAGAGGAGGAGCAAGAAGTGGAACAGCAGCAGAAGCTGGGGGAGCTAAGGGAGCAGCAACAGCAAATAACATTAGAAAACGACATTGACTTAGACTACAGACACGTTTCCGATGTAATTGCCAACTACGAGCAGCTGTCGACGGGCAAGGAGCAGCAACAGCAGCAACACCAACAACAGCAGCAATTGAAGGAGCTAAAACAAGTTGCCAGGGAAAGACAAAAGCTGCAGCTAAGCACTGGCCAACAAAGTGTCGAAAAGTCCAAAGAAGTTGTCAAGGCAAAAATAGAAGGACAGCAAAGGGAGCAGCAACAGCAGCAGCAGCAGCAGCAGCAGCAAAGGGAACAGAACGAAAGGCAAGCAACGACAGCAGCAGCAGCAACAGTAGAAAAAGTAACAACTGCTGCGACAGCATCGACAGCAGCAACTACAACAGCAGCAGAAGCAACAACAACAGCAGCAAGACAAGCAGCAGCAACAGCAGCAACAGCAGCAGCAGTAGGGAGAAAAGCAGCAACAACTCCAACAGCTACAACAGCAGCAGCAACACAAGCAGCAGCAACAGCAACAGCAGCAGCAGCAACAACAGCAGCAGCAGTAGGGAGAAAAGCAGCAACAACTCCAACAGCTACAACAGCAGCAGCAACACAAGCAGCAGCAACAGCAACAGCAGCAGCAACAGCAGCAGCAGCAACAACAGCAGCAACAGCAGCAGCAACAGCAGTAGCAACTGCAGCAACACAAACAGCAGCAGACACAGCAGCAGCACAAGTAGCAGCAGCAACAACAACAACAACAGCAACTGTAGCAACAGCACAAATTTGTTCACATGCAGCCAACACAGCAGCAGCAGCAGCAACAGCTGCCGTAGGAGCTAATGATGATGATGAATTGCTGGGCAGTTGGTGTGCCGTTTGTGGCGAGTGTCGTGCATCGCCACATGGTTGGGGCAAGTTAACCAAGGCAGATCAATGGCGTTTCGATAATCTACAGAATGAGCCATTGGCCAATTACAAGTCAACCTATGAGATACGCAGTCCTTATGTATCTCGGCAAATCTCTTGGGAAGATATGCAACAATCACAGCAGCAACAGCAGCAGCAACAGTCACAGCAGCAACAGCAGCAACAACATGCAAAGCAGCCATTGCAGCGGCAGCGCAGTGAGATTGAAATTATAACAGCGCCAATGGCAGCAACAGTTGCTGCTACAACTGCAGCAGAAACAGCAGCAACAACTGCTGCAACAACTGCTGCCACAACTGCTGCCACAACTGCAGCTCTAACTGCTACTCCAACAGCTGCTCTCTCTGAGCCCAAGGAATGGCAGCTCAGCCGCTCGCCAAGTCCTTTGCCACTGCGCAAATATCCTGCACCTCTGATTGATACCGCTCAACGTTGCAGCTCACCCTTTGGTCTCAATGCTGTACAAAGTAATGTAACACCACCGCCACATGCCTTGGAGCCCAAGTATATGCATGTGCCACAACTGGAGGGTCATAACATTGGCTTGCTAGTGCATACTGCCACAGAACCATTGCAGAGTTGCATGTCTGCCTCATCGTCACTGTTGGCTGGTACACCGCCTGCCACGCCACGTTGTAATTCACAGCCACCGCCATTTGAGTTTCTATTGCAACATGGTTTGGGTCTTGCAACACAAACAGAATTTCAATCGATTGCTGCCAGCGAAGAGTTGCCACTGCAGCAGGGAAATAATAATCGCGAATTTAGCGTAAATCGTTCGTTTGATAATGTATCGCCACGCCCCTATATTGGTATTGAAGGTGCGTTGCAAGTGTATGCATGTACATGTATATACATGTGGCATGACAGCTGTGTTTTTTTTTTTTTTTTAGCTATGTGTAAAGAGTGAGAAGAGCAGGCAGTAAGGGATCAAAGGATCAGATATTGAGCAATGATCACAATGAAAGAGCAGCTCAAAGTATAACTAGAATTTATAGCTAGATTTACAGTGAGCATAACAATGTTTATTAGTTTATTATAATAAAAAAAATATAGCGGCAAAAGATCAAGAAAAATATTTTATATCATTTATCAAAATATTTTGAAAAACAAAAAAAATAAAAAATAAAAAAATTGTAAATAGAATTTCAAAGAAATATTAGCGCATAAAGACAGCGGCAAGAGTATTGAAAGAAATATATATGAAAGACATCATAAAGCAAAACGTTAGAAAAAGATAAATGTCAAGACATAAATCTATCATCAGGTGCTTTCAAGGTATATATATATATATATATATATATAGATATATGATAGATCAGCTGAAAATGAAGCTGAAGCTGAAGGCATTGCAATGCGTCAATGAAAATGCGATTTACAAGGTTTCCAGTGCTAGAAAAATCAACTCAAAATATATAGTGATATATATTTATATAGTATAGTTATAGTATATATTCTATATAGTCTATATATATATTAAAGACACATCAACTTAGTTTATGCTTTATAATATTTGCTGCCAAATTGCAAATCAAAAAAAATTTTAAATAATAATTTTTACATTTATTTTTTCATTTTTTTTTTGTGTTAAGTTGCAGTTTAAGTAGCATTATATACGATATAGCATGAATATATATAGTATATATTTATATGCATTTAAAATGTAAAATTTTTATTTCAATATTATATTATCTATGTATAATCGTTGGCAAATGCAACATCTAAGCATATTTCATGTTCATTTGCATGTTTAACAAGCGCATTGTGATTCTTTTTTTTTTAAATATTTCTTTGTCTAATTTTCAATGTGATATTTTGTCATTTGTTTTACTCGATGATATATACAGTATATATAGTATATATATAGTATATAATATGATATTTTTACAAGATTGCTAATAATTTTAATGAGAGAAAAAACATTTTGTTTTCTTTTCAATTTTGAAATTTTTTTTGTCATACACCTGTGAGAATACGTTTAAAAACAGATTTATTTTACTTATTGTGTTGCTTGAATAGACAAGTCGACAGTTTACAGTCGCAAGTCGTTTAAATTTAGCACAACAGTTTAGTCAGTTTGTATGAGCTATGATATATGTCTTTAGCTTGTCTATATAGTATATATATATATTTTTAGTACTTGAATGATCTATATACAACAAATGATCTTCTATATTTATATATTATATATATGTATATACATTTCCCCTCCCCAGATATATATATATATATATAAAAGAGAAGCAAGAAATTTTCAAGCCAATTGAGTCACAAAAGTAGCAAATCGTAGACCTCTGAGACTATAGATCTATATCTATATAGAGATTTCTGATTTCTATAGCAAATATACAGAGTCTCCGCTCGCTACAGCGACTATATCCCCTACGCAATATAACATTTTTTTTTTTTTGTTGGCGACAGATTGACCGCTCCCACGATCAACTGACCGCCGCCCACTTGATTTGTTTTTATCCCAGACCCCCAAAAAAAAAAAATAATCAAATAGAAGAGCAAAGAAATGAGGATAGAAAAATAGCAGAAAAAAAAAAACACACAAAGTGCACAAAAACTAGAATCTATAATATGGCAATATGGCTGATCGTATTGCTAAGCGATTTTATATAATTTCAAAAGAATATAAACTATGCATAAACATACACACACATATATATATATATCTCTATATCTATCATATATAGAAAAATATATAGATATATAGTTGAGACCTCGTTTGATTTGATCTGTGCAAAAGATTTCAAGGTGCGGCGCACAAATCAAAAATCGAAGGTGTAAACAATGCAAAATATGCTATGACGCTATGCTTAAGTCGACTGCGACGTCGACGCCAAATTGTGGCCACTAAGACATCATTAACAGCAATTTAATTTTCTTTTTTTTTCTTATTTTTTTTTCACGTATTTAGCGCGCCTCGTTTTTCACCATACAAAAACACAGCACAAGTAATTTTCAACTTTTGCGAAAAACAAAACACAAATACAATGATACAAAAAAAGATACATAGATACACCACAGTGCTTGCTATATGTATGCATATCAATATATATATATATATATATATATAATACATAGATATAAACGTACCAATACCATTGCATTAACAATTTTCGAAACTGTTTGGGGCCAAAGAATTTCCTCGACTTTTCACTTAGTAGCATACATCGAAGGCAAACATATCGCGCGGCCAACGCGAACGAAAGAACGAAGAACGAATTAGATATAGAAATAGATATAGAAAAAGTAGCAAAAAAAAAAATTCATCGAAAAATTCTAAAAAATCTAAAAATCAAAAAAAATCTAAAATAATAATTATTAAATCTATAATTGAATTTGAATTTCACAATACGATCAATAAATAAATTCAACACTAATTAAATTGCAAATAAATTCAAAGAAAAAAAATACAAAAAAAAATATAACGAAACGCGCGCCAGCCGAAAAAAAAAAATATTTGTTGCCAACATACTATAATTTAACTAAAACGAACAAATTTATTGTGGTGTTCCAATCGACCAAAGAAATAAAGAGAGAGCGAAAGAGAAGGCAATATCCAAATTAAAAATCAAAAATATCAAAATACAAAATCAACTTTCAATTAATCAAACGTATCAATTAATTAATTTCAATTACATAATTATTTCTTTATTTTTTTTTTGTCTATCTTTTCGCTCAGTGTGTGTGTGTGTCTCTCAACACCCTCAACACACATACAAAAAATAAAATATATATATACTTTATATATATATATAAATCTACTTAATTTTTTTTATTTGAGAAAAACAACAACGAGAATAAAAAAAAATAAAAAAAAATATAATAAAATTTCTAAGTAGAAAAGAAAAACGAAATATCATTTTTATTTTTACGCGCGGCGCTCGATCATAAATAAAATAATAAAAAAAACAAAAAAAAAACACAAAGATTTATAGAATTTTTTGCGAGTGTAAAAGAGATAGAGAAGAATAGATAGCTAACAAAAATGGGAGCACAGTGGAGAATCATTAACGAGAACTACAAAAATCTGGAGGGTAAAGAAAATTATATATAAATATATATCTGCACATCTCTCTCTCTATCACTCTATCACTCTCTCTCTATGTATATAACTATAACTATATCTATATATCGCTATATATAATGCTAGATACATACATGCTCATAAGAACTATCATATTTTCAAGGCTAACAATAACAACAACAACAACAACAATAGTTAAAGGCAAAGAACAGCTGCAACTGCACTGCACTTGCAACATGTTGCACGCACAGCACCCACACATTCATTTAGTTGCCAATAAATTATCTAAAGGAATTTTTTTGGCCACACTAAGCAATGAGCAATGAGCAATGAACACTCAATGCTGTCATCAGCAACAGTTGCTGCTGTTGTTTAGCCGTCGTTGCTGTTGTTGCTGTTGTTGTCGAATTCTTAGTTTTTGAATCGTTTGTGCTAAATTTAGCTACAATGACAGCAGCGTATGATTTGCAATTCGAAATTTCTCGCTGACTTTTTGTATTTTCTTTCTTTCTTTCTTTATTATTTTCTTTTTCTTTTTTTTTTGTTTTGTCTTTAATAAAAATACAAAAAAAAATAAAATAAAAAAGAAAATACCAACAATTTCTAATATAAATTTATTTTATGGTAGATTTTACAGTTTTAATTGCTTTAAATCATTTTCGAAAAATTGTTTGTCTTGCACCTTGAGGCATTTCTAATATTTCTTTTATGTGTGTGAATGTATGAATATCTCTCTATAAGTGTGTGTGTGTGTGTGTGAATGTTTTTATATGTACATCAAGGCTAAAAGCCGCCCACATATACAGCGCGTGTTGACCGCATTTTGTACAACAGGCAAAATTAAGCAGAAAAAAAAAGAAAAAGAAAAAATTCAAACATATATTCAACACAGTTGTTAATGCATTTTTCTTTTTCTCTATCTCTCTCTCTCTCTTTCCAACATTCTCTCTCTCTCTCTCTCTTTGTCTTTCGCTTTCTATATGTCTACATTACAGGCTATAAGCGTGTCGCCTGGCCACCAGCCTCTGAGGAGCGTATTGTGCGCGAATTTACGCCACAGCCGCCAACGCAGAGTCCGGCACCAGGCAGCGGTGGTTATTATCCACAGCAACAGTCTGCAGCAGCACCAGCTGCAACACAACAACAACAACAGACGCCAGCAACACAAGCTGCAGCTGCTCAGGTAATTGTTAGACTTAAAAAAAAAACACACAAAAAAAAAACCGTTGCCAATTTTCATTATTTTTTTGTGTATATAAAAAAACAAAGTATATTCAAATTTTAGTTAGTATAAATATTTAATTAGTTAGTTAGTCTCTGTCACACAAACACAAACAACAAACAACAAAACACTGTCTGTCTCTTTTACACTTGTACATATTGTGTATTTTATTATTGTAAATATAATTATTAACGTCATTTGGGCAACTGGTGAGCAAATAAACATAAAACAAAAAAACAAAACAAAACACAGACATAAAACTCTTGTATATATATACATATAGTGCCACTCCCCACTTCCCCCTTGTCAAATAAACACACATTGACAATTCTAACAATAATAACAAACAAAAAAACCAAAACCACAAAAACAACCATGCTTACAGGGTCCCATTTATAACAACGTTCAGTCTCGTGTCCAACCACAACAAGAGCAACCACAGCAACAACAACAACAGCAACAACAACCTCAACAATATTATCAACAACAATATGCACATAATAGTTATGCGCCCACAGCAACAGTTGCTGCTGCAACACCAGCAGCTGCTGTTGCTACCGTTCCCACTCAACTCCCGGCTAATAACTATAACTATCCACAACAACAACAAGAACAACAACAACCTATCCAATACACGCAGGCACAATTCAATAGACAACCCTCGCGAGAGCCTGCTGTTGCAGATAGCTATGCTCAACATCAGCAGCAGCAGCAGCAGCCACAAGAACAACAACAACAATATTATCAGCAGCCGCAGCAACAACAACAACAACAACAACATCAACATCACGTTGACACTGTACACGGAGGTTGGAAACATATTGGCGCACCAGTGCCAAAGTCTCGTAGTGATTTTACTGCTGGCGGCACTGTTGCAGCAGCAGCAGCTGCCTATGCGCCATATCAACAGCAACAACATCAACAGCAACATCAAGTGCAACAGCAACAATATTATCAACAGCAGGTATAGACGAAGTTATATAGCCTTACTATGGCTTTGGCATTGGCCCCCTACAACTATTTGGCAAGAATTATTACTGCTGCTGCCGTCTATCTACATAAAAAAAAAAAAAACTTTCGAAATCCCTTTTCCTTGCATATTACAACTACAACAACAACTAAAAACTAATGTAGTTTATAAGTAAATACGTTTATGCGTGCTGCAAATACGTGTATTAGCTGCAATTCAATTCAAGTATAAAATTCATATACTTTATAAGGAAATTCAATTTTTTTTAATTACTTTTTTTTGCGAAATTTTAAAAAAAAAAATTTTCAAATTTATGAAAAAATTTTTTTTAAATTTTTGAAAAAAAAAATTTTATAAAAAAAATAGTTTCAACTAAAATTTTTTTATTTTAATTTTTTTCTAATTTTTAAATTTTCTTTAATTTATTTTTTTAGATTTTAATTTTTTTATAATATTTTTTATTTTTAATTTTTAAAAAAAATTTTATGCAGTAAATCAAAAATTTTAAATGTTTGAAAAAAAAGAAAATTTTCATAAAAAAAAAGTTTCAACTAAAACTTTTTTTTTAATTTTTTTCTAATTTTTAAAATTTTTTTTAATTAATTTATTTTTTTTTTAGATTTTCATTTTTTTATATTATTTTTTATTTTTAATTTTTAAATTTTGTTTAATTTATTTTTTTTTTCATTTTTAATTTTTATTATATTTTTTTTATTTTTAATTGTTAAATATTTTATTTAAAAATTTATTTAGTATATTTTAAATCTTTTTGATAAATTTTTAAATTAAGATTTGAAATTTTTTTTGTCAATTCACGTAAAGTGCAATACGCATAAACCTTAGAGTATCCTTCAGTATCCTATCTACGAGCTTGGTAGAAATGCATGTTATACATATTATATATAAAAAATATGTAGAATATTTATATATATTCAATATCCCATCGCTTTATAGTCGTACATATAAAGATTACATAACAACATTTAGTTGCCATTAACCAAATCTCTATCTCTCTCTCTTTTTCTCTCTATCTATTTCTTTATCTATCGCTATCTCTCTCGCTCGCTCAATCGCCTGCTCGCTGTCGTTCTGCACTGCTTAAACTATGCGATAACAATAATCAGCTGTAAAAGTGCCAAAACACGCTGTTAATCAGCCTTAATCGTACTGATTAAATCACAGCCCTTGAAATAAACTAATTAATTCATGTCTAGTCTAAATACCTTTAACTGTATAATTGTCTTTTCTCTATCTCTGTCTCTCCCACACACACACACAATTACATGGCACACTGTCTACTTGTGATTTTTCTCTATATCTCGCTCTCTTTCTTTGTGCACTACTCGTAATTGTTTATGTACTTGCACCACCCAACCACCAACACCATCCATAACCTGTCTCTATCTCTTGGCACGTGACTTACATGTTTTGCACCAACAACAACAAAAAAACAAAAACAAAAACATGAATAGCAACAATTTCGTGCAACATCCTACGACAATTATCAACAACAACAGCATCAGCAGCAGCAGCCACAACAGCAACCCTGGCAACAGCAACAACAAGCTCCACAGGTGCAGGCGCAGCCACAACAACAATATCAGGCTCCTTATCAGTCGTCACCTTACCAACAACAACAACAACAACAGCAACCAGCACAACAAAATGGTGGTGCTAACTATGCTCAACCACAATACAATTCTTATTCGCAGCCTCAGCAACAGGCCTACTCACAGGACCAGACTGATTTGCTGCAGCAGCAGCAGCCACCGCAGAGCTATCGTGGTGCCAGTCCTGGCATCATAACGTTGCGTAAGGAGACGCCTGTATCACAGCAGCCAGCGCCCGTTTACACTTCGCAGCCAGCCACCGTTACCTATCGAGGTAAGTACAGCAGCAGAAACATTAAGCTACTAGCATCAGCTATCTCTCTCTCTTTCTCTTTCTCTCTCTCTCTCTCTCTCTCTCTCAATCACATAGGAGGCAGCAAATTGCGCGGAGATTTGAAATGGCCACCACAGGAGTATAAGGAAGCTGCTGTGCGCGAAAATGAGGAACGTCGCCTACTGGCGTTGGGTCCCGTCTGCCGTCCCCGTAGAGTCAATCGTGTAAGTAATATACCCAAAAAATCAAAAATTTAACAGTTTCTATGCGATTTTTTTTGGCTATATTTTATTTTATTTTCTATTTTCTATTCTCTATGCTAAGCAGGACTATTCTTCCTTCTTTGCCAAGAACCAATTGAATAACACTTATCCTAGCTACAAGGTACCACCAGGTACTCAGCATATGTTTGCCTAAGCATAGAAATTTGAAATGAAAAGGAAAGGAAAGTAAAAGGAAAAGGAAAGCAAAGAGTAAAGGAAACGGAAAAGAAAGAAATATTAAGATGTTGAAAACAAAAATAAGAAAATTAGATAAAAAAAAATAATGAATATTACTTCAATGGAACCCACTTCATATAATATATAATACTAAAAAAAAAAAAAAAAACGATCATGTAAATGTTACTAAACGACGACTAACGAAACTAGAATTTATATATACAATATATAGAAAAAGTTACTAACCAAAAGCAACTTTATATACTACGTATCTTATCTTATCTTATCAATCAAATCTATCTATCTATCAAATTATGAAACTATCAATCAATCTATTTTTATCATTATTATTATTATAATTTTATATAATTATGCCAAAACGAAACGAATATCAGGTAACATTAGCTAAATAAATGGCAAAAATGTTAATACTTATATAAATATTACACTATACTACATACAACACAACACTATGCTACACATTATATTGGAGCATATGCATAGAAAAAAACAAAAAAAAACAATGAAAGAAATAGATGACGAACTATAAAGAAGATGATGATGATGAAGATACTTTAGAAATGTAAGTTTGAAAATGAAACGATGATACGAAATCTAGCAAATGTCTATGGATGATGAGTACGGATTATGGAAACTTGTTATTATTATTATTATTATATTACTCTATATAATATATATATATAAACAATCACATAAAAAAAATAATAATGAAAACGAGCTAACATTATATTATTATTATTATTATTATTACTATTATTATATATAATCGCAATGTTTTACTGTAAAGGCCGTGACAGACAAGCTAAGAGAGTGAAAAAAAAAATAACAGAGAATTATTTTAAGCTCCTCTGGGTATCTAATATTTTGCTATGTACCAAGATCATACATATAATATCAGATTCTAGGAGCACTACAATTCTTTGACTGCTGCTCTGTCATGTGTCTCATTGTTAAACTAGTTTGAGTTTTGCATGCTTCTTTTATTGTCTTTAATTTGTTCGATATCTATATATATATCACAAGTTGTATATATATAGATGGAGATATTATATTATTGTTATTAACGAGCAACAAAAAAAAAAAAAAAAAAATCAATGAAAAATCTCAAACAAATATTTTATATATTTTAAGAACATCCTAATATATTTTTCGGCAAAAATTTATTTGTGAGCTAAGTCGAAGTCAATGTACATATAGAAAATATGGAAAACACATATCGTATATGATATAAATTTAATTGTAATACACTCTCGTTAGCGGTAATCATAGAATTTTTGCATATCAATTTACCATTTGCTAGTGGGCGTGATATGAGGATGCCATTGCTTGCTGCAGGGGTCGAATTTTATGTATTTTCTATGACGCCGCATCGATGATAATCTCTAAAAAATGAGAATAAAATAATGAAAAAACTCTCAGACTTACCTAAAATACACAATGACCTGAAATGACTAGAAAAAAACAAAACAAAACATAAAACAAAATAACGAAATGTAAATCATATAAAATACAATTATAATTATTGTATAGTTATGAATATGATATATGATAACAATGAAATGTGAAATCAAATAAATGGCAAGTTTCTAAATACTCGCGACGAGAAAATGCTTTGATAATGTGTTTTTTTTTTCTTCAATTTTTCAGGTTTTTATTAAGGACATTTTTACATTTGCTCTTTATTCAGATTCATTGCTAAAATAAAATAAAATAAAATAAAAAACACAACATAAAAAAAAACTCTATTATAATCATAAATCATTATTATAATAGTTAGTATATGATTTTTTTCTTTTTAAATAAATAAATAAAATGATTTTGATTTTTATTCTGTGCTTTTCCCCTCATGGCTTACTACCTGTATTCTTTTTTTTTTATTCATTCTTTCATTTCTACTTCCTTTTAGTTTTTGTTTTTTGATTTTGTGGCACTTTTGTGTTTTTTTTTTTTGAGAAATCAAATTTCCATTTATTGAAAAAATTAAATGCAAATTAATGCGTTACGCTTCTTGGAGTTACAGTTGGACTAAGGATTATCAGTTTTAAAAATTTTTAATAGTTATTTCAAATGAGAAGAAGAAACGAAAGTTAGCTATGTATATATAGTATATGTATTAAATATAGTATATATATATATATATATAATTCTATAAATTTTTGCATAGTAATTACTTGTATATTATGTGCACTTTACTATTTCCTTATTGTTGTTGTTTTTTCTGTATAATTTCATGCAACTACTACAATAGAATTTTGTTTGTTATTGTTTAATTTTTTTTTTGATGGAAAGCACATTTTGCGACGGTTTTGCTATTTTGAAAAATACATATGATTAAACCTTGGATGATACACTAGGTAATTGTAATTATAATTTTAAGTTGTATTTTGTAATTATAATTGTAAATTCAATTCATCTCTCTATATAGCACTTAATGGCATTTAACGAAGTTCTGGATGAGCTGCCAAAAGCGCACAACAATAACATCATCATCATCATCATCAACAATAAACTTCTGTTTAGCGCCGTCTATATAAATAATATTTTATACATATACATATATCATCTATGTGTGTGTGTGTATGTGTTTATATATTGCTTTTGTTTTTTTTTTTCTTTTTTATTTTTAGTTTTGAGTTGATTCCAGATCCATATTACTGCTGCTACTGGCACTGGCGGACACGGACGTGGATGCTGTTGTAGTTGCTTTAAGACTTGATTTCTTTTGCGAGCCGCTGGCAAATCTACTTGAGCTTGGTGCAGAACCTTCGGATGAACCAGATGCAGTAGCTGCAGCTGCTCCTCCCACATCACTTTCATCGTCATCATCATCATCTTCCTCCTGTATAAGTTTCCGCGCCAATTTCACTGCCTCAAATTCACGGTAGTGCGCCTTGCGACGACGTTCAAATTCTCTACGTCGTTCTATAAAATATTTTATAATTATTAACACTCAATGGTAACTTCATCTGCTTACGTCGCTCCTCTTCGCTAACAGGCACATCATCACCGGAAGAACCTTCATCATCAATGCTCTGGGAAGACTGTTGTGTAGTAGCCGCAATGCGTAATCTATAGTATAGTTATACATAGAGTATAATGATCTCTTACTATAATAATGTAGACAACTTACTTCTCCACTAGCAGCTCGGTATCCAATTCATCTTTATTCTCATTATATGGCTCTGTATAGTTATAAGGTGTTTTTGGCTCATCGATTTTCATATGTCCATAATCCTTGTCGGCCGGATGAAATGTTTGCAATACATTCAGCTCATCGAACTTGGCATTTTTACGAAAACTGCAAATTGTTACGTTTAACGGTTAGTTAAGTTTTACTCTTTGTATGTGCATGTGTGTGTGTGCTTAAAGGTCAAAGTTGAGTGCACCTGCTCACCTGGCACCCGATTTGTCAAAACTGCGCGAAGTTTTTAAAATGCCCTTGCATGGCAACTGTGGACTGGGATTATTTTGCATCTTGGCAAAAAAATTGTAGATCGATTTCACGATCTGACAATCTGTTGAATTAGACGCAGACGCACGTTAACTATAATAAATGCAAAACAAAATAGACACATAGAAAAGGTTAATTTGAATATTGTATACATTACGTCAATATCATCATCATCATGATGATGATGATGAATCACTGTATCGACAACAATAATAATAATAAAAAAAAGAAAATGCAAATAAACATTAAAGTCTTAAAATTCACTAAATCACAAATCACAATTTCGCGTCACTTACGCCACTTGGTTTTGCGGTCTTATCGTGCCCTTGAGGGGGTCGGTCGCATGACCACCCGAACCAACCAGCCACCCACTGGGCGCCTGCCACCCATCGGGCTGCTGCTGCTGCTGCTACTGTTGCTGTTGTTGCCGCCAACGTATGTGGCCATGTGGCCAACAACATTAACAACGCCCATTGTTGGCCTTTACCTAACTTTCGTACATTCGACAAAAGGAAAAACTTACTTTTTTTTTTATTTTTGGCTCTCTTGTAATCCAACAAAATGCCGCAATGCAATTTACGCCTCAATTGTTGCAGTTGTTCTCACAAAGCACATTTATATTTCCAGTCAAAGTAAGCTTAGCTGTCTATCGTATTGCTGGACTTCATTTGGATTTTATGGATTATTATTAAACATGTGAACTGATATTAGTTCAACTAATTAAGTACTTTACAATTTTAATAATATATTTATACAATTTGTATTCGAGTGCGTCTGCTGTTAATAGTTAATGCTGTTAACTCACAATGTGCTGCTATTAACTTGCAGTTCTGTTGCTGTTATTTCTGTTCGCCAAACTAGAGATGGGCGATAGTTTCATTCAGAATCGTGAGACGAGTCACAGTTGCATATTAATATTGTATTTACATAAGCTTAATTTACATTTAATTTTCAGAATTGATATATTTATGTCATATTTAAAGCAAATGAATTAAAAACTTAACAAAATAATTAATATTATTTTTAGCAGAACTACGAGTTGAATGCTAACAGCAGTTGTGTTCGAATTCAGCTGACGCATTTTTTTGCTCCTGTTAATTAACATTTCATGACACATTCTTGTACAACATTTTTCATGTACTATGGGATAAAATGTTATATTTCAGTTATATATTTTATTGCAGAAAACACTTGTACAAAAGTAATTAGTCTTAAAAAAAAAACAAACTAATCACTAGCCAGATTAGCTTTTAAGCACTTTAGAAAGTCGCTTATCAAAGTGACTTGTAGATTAACTGTTTAAATTGCATTGTTAATCGAGCAGTTGTTAGTCTGCATTAAAATACCAAGTAAAATGAACGACAGCAACTTACCTAACGGTATTCGTCCCTTAAAGACAGCGCTACAACAAAAGGCAATTGATGAACTCAACGAAGTGCCTTCACGTATACCTTCGGATATTGCTGCACTTCGCGAATGGGTTGAATTGCAGCCACATCTCTGCTCTTGTCTGACTGATCAATTTCTCTTATCATTTCTCAGAGGTAGTAAATTTAGTTTGGAAAAAGCTAAATCAAAAATCGATCGTTTCTATACGCTGCAGGCATCAATACCCGAAGTGTTTAACGAACATCGATTAGCCAACGATCCACAAGTGCTGGAAATTATACGATTGGGGTATACGGAAGAAAATATATCTTGAAATTTTCTTAAATATTTCTTCCTTACAGCGTTATTATACGCATTCCCTTGGACGAAAATGATGATGGTCCAGCTGTGACCATTATACGCGCTGGCTCCTATGATACGAATAAATTCAAGTTCCAGGATATCATTCGCGTTGGTTCTATGTTCGGTGAAATTATGATGCTGGAGGATGATAATGCAAGTGTTTGTGGATATTTTGAAATCATGGACATGACTGGTATTACGGGCGCCAATCTATTTGCTCTGCAGCCTCAGCTATTGCGAAAATTTTCAGCCTATGCGGATCAGGCAATGCCCACACGCCAGAAGGGAATACACTTTATAAATGTTCCGGCGCCCTTTGAAAGTGGCTTCAATTCTTTACGTGGCTTCTTTCCTGAGAAATTTAAGAATCGCGTAAGTTATAACAATGGAATAATACTTTCAACTATTTCTTACATCATTTTTAGGTCTCTGTTAGCTCCGATCCGGAAGCTATCTTTAATCTTGTACCTCGCGAGTATTTGCCAGTGGAATATGGCGGTACCAAAGGCAACGTTCAGGACATTTTAATTGCAATGGAAGCAAAAATTTTGAGCTACAGCGAATACTTTGAACAATCGCTACACTTTGGCACCAACGAAAAGTTGAGGGGAGATAACGATGACAAACTAAAGTCTGTTGAGACTCAGTTTGGTCTGGATGGCTCATTCCGCTCGTTAGATATCGACTGAGAGGTTTCCCGATCGTTGTAATCCTATAAATAAACTAATAAATAAAACTAGCAAATTTCTCTCTCTCGCTCACTCTTTGTTTACTTTATCAACTGATATCTTATCAGTGGCGATTATAATACCTGCCATTGATCGGACTTTATATTGAGGCAATTTAGTTAGAAATTTGACTCCAGACCTTGTCAACATGCCAGCAATACGTCCGCTTGATGCACAATTGCAAAAAACTGCAATCGAAGAATTAAAAGAGAATCCCGATCATTTGGATAAAGATGTTGCTGCACTACGTCTATGGATTAGTCAACAGCCGCATCTAACAGCGCGCACTGATGATCAGTTTCTGGTCAACTTTCTGAGAGGTTGCAAATTTAGTCTTGAGAAAACTAAATCAAAGTTGGACAAGTTTTATACACTACGCACCAAATATCCCGATTTTTATATAGGTCACAATGTTGATGTGGATAAATTGCTTAAATTGTTTCGCATGGGGTAAGATTTCTCTATCAATTCTTCCAATTTAACAGTCTTTAATATTCATATTCGTAGTGTTGCTTTATTTTTGCCAAATCCATTGCCTAATGGACAACGTATAGCTCTAATACGCATGGGCGCCTACAATCCCGATGAATATAACTTTAAGGATATTAATCTAGCGGGCGGTTTGATGCATCAGCTTGTATTGGATGAAGATGATTATGCTATTATCAATGGAGTTGTCAACTTAATTGATTTGAAGGACGTTACAATGGGACACGTAGTGCAGATGTCACCTGCATTTGTAAAAAAGATGACAGTATTTCAGGAGGAGGCACTACCGATGCGTACGAAAGGAAATCATTTTATAAATACACCAACAGGATTTGATTCCGTCTTCAATATGATGAAACCAATGATGCCTAAGAAACAACAGCAACGCGTAAGTAATAAAATATACAAGAAAAATAAAAAAAAAAATAATTAAAAACTTTTATTTCAGCTCTATGTGCATGGCAATAATTTTGAAGCACTGTACAAGCAAATACCACAAAAATATTTACCTGTCGAATATGGCGGCGAAAATGGTTCTATACCCGAACTAATCAAGGAATGGGAGCAACGTATATTAGCATATCGAAATTATTGGATTGAAGAGAATAACTATGGAACCAATGAAAAATTGCGTACCGGTAAACCGATTGACTTTGAAAGTCTATTTGGTATGGAGGGTTCATTTCGACAACTAAATGTTGACTAAAGACTAAAGTCTATATCTCTATATATAGCTTAAGTGTACACTTATCAACTCTAATACTTTAACGATTTTATTATGTTTATAATTTTGTATTAATAGTCAAGAGATTAATAATTAATGCAGATTAACTGAAGAAACCCGATCTTTATATATTATATATAGTAAAAATATTTTACAAAGCGACGTAACGAATCAGCTGCTTGCAATGTTTCATTGTTTCGCTCACAGAGAACAAGTGAAAATGCCGAAAAGACTAACAGAGAGAGAGAGAGATGCAAAAAGTAAACAAAAAAACAAAAAAACCTATTCCAAAATATTCAGCATAAAAACTAAAAACTTTGTTCGAAACGTATATAGAGGCAACAAAAATAAAAATACTCGACGCCAGATCGGCAAACGTTTGAGAAAAATACAACTATAATATAATAATATGTTTCAGTAATCTTTGGAGAGTCGTCGGGAACGGTCTTTGGGATACCAGAAAACAAAAAAAATAAAAAAAAAAACAAAAACAACTGTATAACGCAAAGCGCAGCATGAATTAAAATTTTGGAATACTTTGAAAATTGTTTTAAGCCGAAAAAAAAAACATAATAGTGTAAATGATGCCATCAATATGAATATTGAAATCAGTTCATAAATAACATAAATTTAATTGATCATAAACAAAATCATATGAGAAAATGTAGAATCATAAAAAGAAAATAAGCAAAAACAGAATCACTAATTACTCGGGCATGTTATGTAGCATGTGCTCTACGTCTCTTCGTCCCTCCCTGTTCGACAGACCATCTGCTTGTGATTTTTTTTTTTGTGCCATTCTGGGAAGTATTTCGGCTATAGTCGAAAGTAAACGAGATGTGTTGTGGATTGAGGGAGGATATGGCGGGGACTTTGCGGTATATATGTGTGTGTGTGTGCTGTGTCTGTCTGTTACGACTGCCTGTTCGCAGTGATGATGAGATTGATGATGTTCACCAAAAATAGTTTCCATGCCACACACACTCTCTTTCTCTCTTACACTCTCTTAACATATAGTTCACTCTCACTCACTCTCGCTGTATTGCTCCGACCTTGCCTGTTTGTGATGGCAACTAAACAAATATTTAGACAAATCTTAATGTGCAATGTATAATGAGGTTTTGGAAAATGGGATTCCCCACCGCAGCCGCACCGCTGCGATATTAATTTAGACACCTGTGCTGACTTCTTATACTCGTACCAGTTGCACA
Organism: Zaprionus obscuricornis; assembly: GCA_037044475.1. Classification (NCBI taxonomy): domain Eukaryota; kingdom Metazoa; phylum Arthropoda; class Insecta; order Diptera; family Drosophilidae; genus Zaprionus; species Zaprionus obscuricornis. Next base: position 68,534 of record JBAMBR010003784.1, read on the forward strand.
CCTTGGGGTATACACGATTTGTGTGCAACATGTCGTATGATATATATTTCAAACTTTGCCCAATTATAGGGTATTACTTAGTCGACTAATTAATTAACTGACTTTTCATCTGTCTTTTCTTATTTCTTGTGCAACGAAGCGCGAAATTGGCCACGTGAAGCAGAAGAAGACGCATAGCCACTTGGCAATTGCTTTGCTTGGCCATGTCAAGCCGGCGTGCTCAATCTTTGCCGCCGCACATGCTGGAACCGGCCAAGCCACAACGTGGACGCTGTGTGGCTGCCATCTGTTTCTCATGGAAGGTGCTCACCTGTATTGTCTCCCATGTGCTGCTCGTGCTGCTTGTCGTTTCCTATTGCGTTGGCGGTGCCTATTTATTTCGACATTTGGAGCGACCCCATGAAATTGAGGTAAACTATTTCCCAACAATAGCAAACAACAAAGCTAAAAGTTCAACATCTTCAACATATGGCAGGTCAAGCAGGATATACAAAATCTACGTTTCAATCTTACTGAACGCATCTGGTTGCTGTCGGATGATGCATCGGTATTGCGTGAAAATGATTGGATGGCAAATGTTAGCAAACATTTGGCCAATTTTGAGAAGCAAATACTTACAGCTATTAAAGCCGATGGCTGGGATGGTGATGAGGATGTACGTAAATCTCAATGGACATTCGCTGGTTCGCTATTCTACTCTATCATAGTGATAACAACAATCGGTGAGTATCGATAACGAAAGATCAACAATCTGTGGAATATTTATTTTGCACTAAAACTTAATACTAGCAACTAACTTAAGCTTAGATTAAAAACAGGCAGTGGGAAGAAGAAAGAGTTGTAGCTGTAGCTGCTCTTATAGCTTCTTGTTTAGCTTATCATTGATCGCAGTTGGTTTTATTGATATGCTCTTGGCACTTTTGCCTTCGGCCACCGCTGGTGACTTTTCGTCGTAGCCAAAGTTACCAACGCCACCAAAGTTGCCACCATAACCAGTGGGACCAAGGCCCAGCTGTCCTAAGCCAAGATTTGCCAGACCGTAACCCTCTGTGTATTGTGGTCCGGAGTATTGAGTCGACGGATATTGTCCTAAGCCTGGAAAATGTCCACCGGCAGCAAATTGATTACTATTGAAATCTGTGCCAGCTCCTGGAAATCCTGCAAAGGGATACTGCTGGCTGCCAGCGCCAGGATATTGACCTAATCCCAGACCAGCACCAGGTTGTGCGCCGTTATAACCAGCAAAGTTACCAGGAGCACCCACACCAGGATACGTTGAGCCACCCAAACCAGCACCACCAAAGACGCCTGGATAGCCTCCAATTCCACCAACTCCCAATCCATTTTGTGCACCACCAAATCCACCAATGTTTGGCTGATACACATTTGGATATGCAAATGGCTGTCGACCAATAACACCAGTAGGACCACCTGGTCCCACTAACACGCCAGGATTGCCACCAGCAAAGCCAGTAGGGAACTGACCACCAACCTGGCCAGGTTGGCCACCAATGCCAGCACCAGCGCCATAGGGATTATTACCGGGATACGGACTAAACTGACGTGTGCCTACATTTGGTGTGGTAGCAACCGTTGGCTCAGCATCAACATAATCCTCAATTTCATCATTCTCTGGCTCACCAGGCAACGGACGTCTCGTTGTTGGTTCACGTCTCAATTTATTGTTGCTGTTGTCATATGAATTACGTATAGAGGCGCTGCGATCGATATCCTTGTCACGAAATGCGCGTTCTTTACGACTATAAGTGCGCCACACCCATTGATCCTCACTAGATTTGGCCTCAGCCAAGGCCAAAAGTTGACAGGTTAGCGCAAGCGCCAATGCCGCGATGAGGCAATCTTTTTGCATGATTTTACAATTTTTTGTATGTTTGTGGAGTTTTTTTTTTATTATTTGTTTTGTTGTTACGATTTTTTTATTGGGATTCACTCGTCTGGGATTGTTCACACACTGACCCGTATTTCTCGCTTGGCGAGCGACAACAGAATAATTCGGCAATGCGATCGGCACACGCTACTTATATAACAATGGGCTAAAACGAACGACGTCGTCGGCGACGCACTAAAATCACTCAACTGTAGCTGGCTGCCGAGGACAGGTGGTGGCAGGTGCGACACACGATCACCGTGGTAACAAAGACTTATAACATTGCAATTGCCATAGCTAGCAACAAAAAAAAAACGTGCCAGTTGCTCCACTGTGCCAGCAAGCAAACAGATAATGAATCAACATAAACAAGATAGAAGACAGCAGAAAAAGAAGACTGAAGACATCAGACAGCAGACAGAGTCGACATAGTCAGAAGAAGATACGCCAGATTTAACAGCAATCAGCAAGCGAATGAACAAGCGATCGAGCGCTTGGATCACTTGCCCACGTACATTGGAACATTTGATTCATCTCTGTGGCCAGCAAAAAGAAATTTCCAAACCGCACGAAGACGCACATGATCGTTGATCGAGTGATCACTGATCAATGTTCGTTGACAGGGAGATCGAACGAACGAACGATCGCTTGAACGATTATTGCGTCGCCCAGGAAACTTGTTGCAATGCGTTGATCACGTACAAATCGCATAAATATCACATACATACATACATAAATTCACGATCATTTGTTTAATTGAGCATTATTTGACTTCATTAAAGGCTAAATCCGTTCTGATTACAAAATAAATTCCTGGAAATTGTAATGACTTGACAAAATGTTTTTTTTTTTTTTTTTTTTTTGTGTTGTACATGTTGCAAGTAATTGTTATAGACATTATAAAGATCGTGCAGCATATCAAAATGTTGTATTTTATATTTTGGATACAGTTTGTTGCACACAAACAGACAAACAGACAAACAGACTGATGGATAGACGGATGGACTGACGCATAGATAGATTGTTGATTGGCCCACTGAACCGCCGGCACGTGAATGACCTTTAAAATGTTTGTTCGGGTTCAATTTTTGGGTAACTCCAATAAAGTAAGAGCGAGAGAGCACAGGAAATATCTAACGAAATCAAAGTTTTATTCATTATTTTTTTGGTTTTTTTTTGGAAATTATTATTAATGCGTTTGAAAACAATCGCAAGGTCAAACGCGATTGACCGCAGACTATGCTTGTTTTATATTTAGTTATTTACTTTTAGTTATAATACTTAAATTGATGATGGGAACTTTTTGCACACAATTTCCCCAATATGGATTTCTATGATCTAGCTGACTTTAGTTAAGTTTCGAGTTTAATGACCGAACAACTAACACACCCAAAAAAAGCATAAAAATTAAATAAAATAAAATGAAAAAGAACACTGATAACTTTTTGGAAATGCAAACACTTCCGCAAATAAGCGGCAAAACTTGAAATACCTTTTGCGTTACTTGTTCATTGCGTGTAGGAGGCGATAATAATAATACTATGACTTTTTTGAGGGTTAGACACATTAGCTTATTATCAAGAAATTTGACTTAAATTGTAAATGTTTAAGTACTAGCTGCAGCTCAAAGTTTTCTAGAGAAATGTTTGGGGTTCAGCTATGAGAACTTTTTAAAGTCCTTGTATATGACTTTTCCAATTAGATTCTTTAATAATTCTTCTGGGAAAAAGCACTACAATTCTTCTCTTCTTCCTCTTCTACTTCAAATTACGCTTAAACTACAAATCAAGCCTCATCTCTAATATTTGCCTTTCTCTCTCTATTTGCTTATTCATAAAATCCGACAGGCTATGGCCACATATCACCACGCACAGACTGGGGCAAGGTGACTACAATCTTTTATGCCATTGTTGGCATTCCCTTGATGCTTTTGTGCCTGTCAAATATTGGAGATGTGATGGCTACATCGTTTCGGTAAGTTGATTAACTACTGGCTGCAACAAAAATCTAATCATGTTTTTTTTTTTTTTTTGTTGTCAACTTGTCAACATTAGTTTCCTGTACTGGCGCATCTGTTGTTATGTTTGCACACGTTCCGCTAAACGTCCCAAGGGTCGTCGTTCTCGACAGCGATCTGTGCGCATGCGTCCACAACAGCGTTATGCATCGCGTAGTCAACCACCGCCATCGTTTCGTCGTTCCATGAAGATGACACAACGTTCAAATAATGATTCTGGTCTGGGTCCATCTGTGGGTCATGCTTATTCTGATCCAGAGTTGCGTACTTATGGTGGACGAGGCTATGATGAGCGAGATCGTGACTTTGGTGGCGGTTATCGTGGCAGTGGTGGACGTCAGCGACGTCATCAGCCTTATCATCAGCCGCTGCAACATGAGCCACGGCAACGTCATACAATCTATGGCGATGAGTATGAGACGCAGACCTTGAATCGTGCCACACGCTACAGCAGTCGGCAACGACAGCGCGACAGAATGCGAGATCGACATACTGTGGAACGCGAACGTTACCTGGGTCACTCTCGCACACATATACATGGATCCATCGATGAGTTTAGTGACATGCAACCGCCGGCCAAACGTGCAGCAAGTGTGCGCTCAGTGCGTTCCCCACAACGTGGAGCGGATAACACGCGTGCCTCACGTGAATTACATCGACTGCATTCGGCACCGGGTCGTGGACGCGCCAAGTCTGTAGATCCGCGACATTCACACATCTCGTCGCATTACGAAGATGTGGATGAGGATGTGGTGCGCAAGACGCCAATTATACCAAATCGTTATGTGCTGGATGATGATGATGATTTGCTGAACAGTGGACAACAAGTGAGAAATACGCCACGCAGTCAATCAATGCCAAGATCAGCACATCGTCAACGAAACCGTCAAAGGGAAATGGAACGTGAACGTTCACCACAGCCAGCGCATGCTCAACATCATCATCATCATCACAATAATCATAATCATCATCATCATCAAGAGCAGCAGCAACATCAACGACAAAATGGACGACGCGCTGGCAGCTTAGGACGTCAATCATCACGCTATGGCAATCACTTGGAGCCACCAGATTATGATGCAGTGCCGCCGCAACGTCAACGCCGTGCACGTTCACCACGCTACGATGACTATGTGGAGGAAAGTTTCGATGAGTTATCACTGTGTGATGACAATGGCATCTATGAAGATTATCCGGTCAGGCATAGTTCACGCAACAGAGATAGAGAACCACGCCGGGAACGTCGTCGTGAACGTCGCTTGCCACCATCGCCACGTATTATGTCACCAATGGGATTCCCAGTGCAACGTCAAATCCGACGTCGTCCCAGCTATGATTATGATGATGAAGATTCCATGTATGGTGACGATGATAATGATAAATTTGAGTTGGTGCCAAAGGATCGACCTGTACCCATCTGGCTATGCGTCTTTCTGGTAGTCAGCTATATATTGGGTGGTGCAGCACTCTTTTCCTTCTGGGAGAGTTGGTCATTCCTAGACTCGGCTTACTTTTGTTTCATTACGCTGACAACAATTGGTAAGTGTCGGGATTGTCGGAGACTGATTATCAAACATTTCATGATATATATTTTATATTTCTTTTAGGTTTTGGTGACTATGTGCCCGCCAAGGGTGTTAAGGATGAATCGGAGCAATCGATTGCATACTGTTCATTATATTTACTCTTTGGCATTGCATTGTTGGCCATGAGTTTTAATTTGGTGCAGGAAGAGTTTATAGCCAATGTTAAGGAAGTTGCACGTCGTCTGGGCATACTCAAGGATGATGAAGAGGAGCAGCAGGATGCTGATTAGTTTATACAAGATATACAAATAATTAATGATTCTTAATGTTTACAGAGATATACAAAAAAATGATTTTTCTTTATTTCAAAATGCGTAGAATGTGCAAAAAAAAAAGAGAAAAGCATTAACTTCAAAAATATCAATATAATATTTATATGCTTATATATATATATAGACTATATGAAACTGTATATTAATAAAAATAATAATAATAATAAAGGAACAGTGCTAAATGATGAAAATTGCTCCAATTTCTTGCTAATAATAAATTATTTTATTTGTATTTGACAGCAGCTGCGCTTCAAGCCATGTTTTCTTTGTTGTGCTGTGAAAAGAGAGAAAAGTGAAATTTCAATATATATTTATATATCTGTACAAGATCTCTATGTTGACTTACCCTATTAAAGGCAGGTGAATTAAGTGGCGAATTACGTGGCGAATTACGCGGCGAATTAAGTGGCGAATTACGTGGCGAATGTGTTCTTTTTATGGGCGTTAATGAACGCGACAATACAATATTATTATTTTGTGAATTGGCAAGTGGCGGTTTTAATGTATTTGAACTGTTACGTGCACTATGGCTGCCAGAGCTACGTTTATGAATAATACCATCGCCAGCAGTTGGTTCAATGGGTGTAGAGTTCATAATGGTTTCCGTATCAGATGTTTCCTGTATTGAATGTAATGATTCCTCAATTTCACCTTCGCTGCACTGTAATATAAAGAAGTTTTAGTAAAGAAAAATTTGCCGACAAGCTTTAGCTGCACTTACCTCATCAATGGTAGCCGTTGTATCTAGATCAGACCAATCTTGCTCCTGCCTATAGCGACGCACAATATCCTGATGCGGTGATGTGGCAACCAATGTGCGTGGATAAACAAATTCACGCTTTGAGGGTGTAGCACCAGTTGGTGCATACGTTTGCAATTCATCCTTATGGAAATGTGCTAACTCCTCGCGGCAAGTGTCCAATTGTTTACGTTGCAATGTTGCATGTTGTTTTGCCTGTTCGTCAAGTTGATCAACAATTGTCGCTGTCAATGCTGCATGTCCAATACTCATATCAACATCTGCTGTTATTATCTGTTGTATTTGATCGGTGGCAAGCATTAGTTGCTTCTGCTGTTCGTGACGCAATTGCTCGGCATTCTGCTCACTGGTCGTGCACATTTTACGCAACTCTTCTTCATATTTGTTTACTGTCTGCATATTGCTTTCAGCTTGTTTATCGCTTATCTTTGATAAATTCTCTAGTTGCACTTGCAACGTTGAACATTTTGCCACACCATGATCAATACAAAGTCCTGCAGCTTGCATTTCATGACATAATTCATCACGTGCTGCTTGTGCAGCAACAGAACCATCCATGGCATATGCCTGCATGCTGTTGCCAGTCAGCTGTGCCTGCTCATTGACTGCCACATGGTTGCGTTTCAGTTGACCAACACGTGTGCCCATGCTTAATGTATTCTTAGCACGTTGCTGCTGCAACTCTTCCAATTGTCGCAGCAATTGTGCTTCTTGCTCTGCCAATTGCGCCTCGTAGGTCAATTCAGCTTGCAACTGTTGCAATTGCTCAGCATCGGGTGCACTTAATGTCAACAGATGTGTCAATTGTTGTTGCACTTGTTCAACATGTTGCTGCAAGGCTTTAGCATTGCGTTCAATGATGGCAGTGAAACCATCACGCATATTATCCAAGGCTTCCTTATGACGTTCATTGTTGGCTTCGAGTTCCTTTAAATTGGCTGCAATATCTTCGCTTAATTGCAACTTGCGTTGTTGCATATGCTCCATGATTTGTGCCACCAATGCCTTGCAGTGTATATCACCATTGGAGGCTACAAGTGTTGCAAACTGTGCCTGCAACTGTCCATGTGCGCTCAGTGAATCACTGCATAATTCACGCAAATTGTTGACAGTTTTCTTGGCATTTGTTACCAACCGTTGATGCACATTGCTACAGTTGGCTAAATGAAGAGAATAAAAATACGTTAAATCCAAAGATTTAAAATGCATTACGATTACTTACACAACTCTTCTTTTAGCTGATATGTAGAGCCATTATGTTGCTCCTGATATTGATTCAAGCTGCCATCAAGCATGCTCAAATTGTCGCGCATGCGTTCCGTGAACTGTGCGCATGTGCTGCGTATTTTCTCATCCACAGTACGACGTCGCTCAATGGTGCCATGCAACTGTTGCGCATCAGCAGCAGCTAGATCAGCTACCTCCAAGATTTGCGTTGCCTGCGATGTTAGTTGCTCCTCGGTCTTGACATGTGATTCTACCAATTGTTTCTTTTCCTTATAACGTCGCTTAGTTTTATTTAAAACTTTCTTGGTGAGCAGCAGCGATCCTTTAGTTTCAGTTAAATGTTGCTCGGTGCGATTCAATTTCTGTGTCTTCTTCACAAGACTCATGCTAACCTCATTGAAGATCTTCTCTTTATTGGCCAATTCATCTTTAAGTGCTTTCAGTAGCAGCATCTTTTCATTAAGTTCACGATTCTGTGAATCCATTTTAAGTGTCATTTCATTGTACGTATCATCGGCCAGATAGATGCCATTCTTATCACGTGCTGCCAACAGATCACGTTTCAATTTATCAATCTCATCCGTATAATCCTTGAGCAGTGTCTTCTTGATGAGCTTTTGATTTAACTCGGGTTTATTTTGTATATTCTTTGCCCGATGAGCATACTCCAAGGTGCTCAACGTCTCCTCAATATCCTTGTGTCCCGGTGATATGGTTGCTATAATTGATGTTTTTGTACGTCCACCCAAGGATTCCTGCAGTAGGCGTGTCAATTTGGATTCACGATAAGGCACATGTGGTGCTCGATCTACTAGCGCTGTGATCACACGTCCCAAGGTCAATAGACTTTGATTAATGTTGACCGTTTCACGTACACGAATTCCCTTCTCATTGCCCGCCTTGGAGACATTTTCACTGCCAGCCAAATCAACAAGATTCAGTTTACCAATCTTTAACATTTCCTCACCGCCATCGTTGCCATTCTCTCGCGTATGCACCACAATGGAGAAAACGGTATGTGAGCGTGAGGATTGAGCATTCATAAGAGTCGTTGCCGTTTTACGTCGCTCTTTGCCCTTCTCCAGCAGTTTATAAACATCATCCTTGCTGTGCACAGGTATCTCCTCGAGTCCCTGTATAATAACTGAACCCTTCTTGGTGCTATCATCAAATATGCGAATCTTTGTATTATCATCAGTGGATAGCAAGTCGCATAGTTCCTCATTATATAGTTCCAGATATGAGATACGCATTGTGTATTCCATTTCCATCATACGTAACTCATCAAATAAATGGCTAAGCGCACGCGGTATAATTCCAATATCCGAATCCTATAACATAAGAAATTAGACATAGCTTATAAAAAATTCTTGGAAATTAGGAAAAATTTAATTAAATTACGAGGTCAGCGGCAAAACGAGTTTCTTCATTTGCTTGTTGTTGTTGTTGATTTTGCTTGTTCTGTTGTTGCTTTAGTTTTTGCCGATGTTGTTGTTCTTGCTTTTGCCCTTGCAGCAGATCAAAAGAATTTCTAACGCTACGTAACTGTACCGAGCAATATCTATAAAACTCAATCTAAAATCTTAAATTTAACATTACTTACATCTTCCCAGGATGACTTCAGTTCAGCACATTCATTCCCCACCATAGTATGAGTTTTCCCAGTGCCTGTCTGCCCGTAGGCAAACACAGTACAGTTATAGCCGGATAGCACCTCATCGATGAGTGGTGCCACGACTGTGCTGTAGACATCACATTGACGTGACTCTGGGCCAAAGGATCGATCGAATGTAAATTTCTTGGTCAACTTGGAGTCGACCATATGTCGAGTTAGAATCTCTTTAGGTGAAATAACTTCCACCACTTCCGCTGAGCGTATGCAACGTTCGCGTGAATTGAGCGGCCTAAACAAGTAGATAAATTAATAACAGCTGCTGTTTTTTATGGCGCACAACAGTGGCAGGATAACTCACCTGACGCGCACATAGACTTGTATATTTTGATTCGATTTACGTGTTTGCTGCTGTTGCTGCTGTTGGCGCAAACCATTTCCACATGTAATATTCCCCTCACGAAATGACGCCATTACTATACCAAATAACTGTACTTTTGTTATTTACTTAGAAACGAGTCACTTTAACTGATGCACACTTATTACTTACTTCTCAACTATTTATATTCAATATGTATGACTTAATTATTCAATTGGATTTTTTATTTGAATACAACAAATATCACAAGACGCTCTGCTGATCGCGTTGCCCGTTCAATTTTGAAATGATGCGAAAAGTGTACTTGATTTGGTTAGGTGTGTACACACTGGTTACACTTATTTTTTTTATTTATTTGTACACATTGGTTAAATTAATATCGATATATCTCAGAACATTTCTTGACTTTTTTATAAAATGCGATAGATGGCGCTCGCAAATAATTAGTATCGATAGCGCATCGATTGCTTTTTCGATTTAGTTCATGTGTGAGTGCTTCTGCCTTCGTCACCTCGTTTGGCTATTAATGTAGGAAAAAATTAAAAAAAACAAAATTGTTATGTTTTTTACAATTAGCTGACTATTAGTAATTGACCAAAATTAAAACAGCTTTCGCTGTCGGACATTGAGCACGGCACGCAAAGCGAAACAAATAAACTGCATTCACAATTAAAATCGTTGCTGTTGTTGTTCTTGCTACTGCCGGTGCTTGAGCTTAAGTTGTGTGTGTGTCATCATTGGGAAGAAGTATTCTCCAAAAGTAAGTAATTTCATATACATATTACATCTGCATATATTATAACAATCTGTTTTATATACATATATGCGTATAGCCACAAGTTCAAAGATGGATTGCAGCTGCAATATGGAAGTGTACGATGACATGAATCTGTATATAACGCAGGAGAATTTCATTGTCGAACCAAATGGCCAATCGGAATTATTGATTATCGGCCGCCTTGACAAGGTGACGCGAGTGCAACCAAAAACAACACAAGTAACCAATTTGCGTCCCACACGTCGCATCTGTGGCATATTGGGTACAATCCATTTACTCAGTTGTGACTATTTATTAGTGGCCACACATCGTGTCTTTGTCGGCGTTCTCAACAAGGACGTGATATGGCGTCTCGCCGGCTATGATATTATACCATACATTCCCAATGCCATACAACGTTCAGAAAATGAGGAATACTTGAAAATGTTGCGCAAAACACTTGACACTAAATTCTATTATTTCTCGTATCGTTACGATTTAACGCATACACTGCAACGTCAGCATGAGATGAGTGAAAAGACAAGGCAACAGCACGGGTTGCTGCAGCGGGCAGATGATCGATTTGTGTGGAATAGATTTGTGTTACAGCAATTCCATTGCGATAATATGGAACGTTTTCAACTGCCGCTTATATTAGGCTTTGTTTCCATTAATCAAGTGCAAATCAATGGACAAACGTTCTTCTGGAGCATTGTCACACGTCGTTCAGTGCAACGAGCAGGCACACGATTATTCTGTCGCGGCAGCGATGAGCACGGACATGTTGCGAACTTTGTGGAAACTGAACAAATTGTCGAGTTCAATGGTCAAACGACTAGTTTTGTACAGACTCGTGGCAGCATGCCATTCCATTGGCAACAATTACCCAATTTACGTTATAAGCCACGGCCGCGTGTTGTGGCTGGGAAAGATCAATTGTCAGCTTGTACAGCACATTTCAATGAACAGGTGAAACTCTATGGACGTCAGGTAGCTATCAATTTGGTGGATCATAAAGGTGCCGAGGGTGAACTGGAGAGAACATTTGAGCGTCTAGTTCGAGAGGCTAATAATCCAGCAGTGCGTTATGAATCCTTTGATTTTCATTCAGAATGCCGTAAAATGCGTTGGGATCGTCTCAATATATTGATAGATAGACTTGCCCATGAGCAGGAGAATTTTGGTTTCTATCATGATTTCGATAATGGTAACTTGGTGTCCACACAGACCGGCGTCTTTCGTACCAATTGCATTGATTGCTTGGATCGCACCAATGTTGTACAAAGCATGATTGCTCGACGATCCCTGACAGCGGTTCTCCAAAAATTGGGTGTATTACATATTGGTCAAAGAGTTGAGAATGCATCAAATCTATTCGAGGCAATCTTTAAAGGTGTTTGGGCTGATAATGCGGATCTAATATCATTACAATATTCTGGTACTGGTGCACTTAAAACGGATTATACGCGTACGGGCAAACGTACCAAAACTGGCGCTTTACATGATGGCAAAAAATCGTTGATGCGTTATTATTTAAATAATTTCTCGGATGGTGTACGACAGGATGGTATCGATCTATTTCTGGGACGCTATATTGTAAATGAGAATGAAGGCAGAGTAATACCATCACCATTGGCCGCACCGCGTGGCTGGCGTTATTTTATCTTCCCATCGGTGCTTTTACTCGCCGTGGCCATGTTTGTAATGACAATTACATATCCAACGGAATTCAATACAGAAAATATGCTATTTATGCTCTTCTGGGGTGCCATGATTGCGGTCAGCGCAACTGGCATATTGCATTACGGAGTCGAGTTTGTCCAGTGGCCACGTCTGTTTCCGCCCATATCATTTCATCCCGCCTGACATTAATATTGTTTAGCCGACGCATCCGTAAACTTTTGAATGGCTTCTAAACAACAACAAAAAAATAAAAATATTCTTTGAAAAGCAACAACAACAAAAAAGTAAAAGTTAAATTAATAAAATTGCGCATTTGATAATATTAAATATATTTATATATAAAAAAAAAAAAAATAACAAAAAATTTCTGTAAACAACAAGAAAAACAACGAACAGAAGAAGAAGAACAACAACAGCAACAAAGAAAAAAAGAGAAAAAAAAATTATTAAAAAACAAAATCCTTTGCAATAATTGCTTATTTCATGTGTTTAACACATTTCTTTATTTGTTTTTTCCTCCATCACACAGACACACACATTACACTCACTACACTAAATAATATATATATATATACACTTAGCTAATAATATATTTACAATATTTCTTATGCATAAGTACAAAATGTAGGCGAGCTTTCTTACATTGGATACAAAAACAAATAATAAAAAAGGACACGAAGGGTTATCAAATTTAACGCATATGTAGCTCAAAAATCGTTTTTATAGAACAATTTCAGATGTTGAATAAATAAAATTTTATGCATTGCTAGAAAATTTAATTTCAATTTTTAATATTCTGATATGGTATGAAGTTATGCGATATAAGGTTGATCGATTATAAAACTTTATCAATTCCAATATCAATACACACCTGCAAAAGCATAAAAAGATAAGATAAAATAATAATTATTTTCAATTTCTTAGATGGCTATGATAAAGTTTTCAATTTATCTTTGAAAATATTAATAAAAAGAAAGAAGGGAAAATTATTTATTATTTATTTAGTATAATTTAGTTTTCAGCATACTTAGTTTTTCATCTTTTATTTATTTATTTTTTTACTAAAATTGACTTAAAAATTAACCGTAGCCTTAAGTAGGCTGTATTATGCTTTCAAAATTATTGTATTGAAGTTTGGTCGAAATACAGATCAGTTTTCTTCCCTCGGCCTAAATTACAACTACAAATTTCTAGTACCAAAATTAACAAATAATTTCTCTGCCTCAGAAACCTCCGAGAATACCACGACCACCATTACCACCAAACACCATCACAATATTTCATCATTCTCTCTTCATCTGAAACAATAATAAAAATATATAGACCATGGATCTATCACAAAGTTTTATATATATCTTAGAATTTTTTGTTGAAGATTTAATAATAACAAAGCAAAATTTATGCGCTCCGGAAGAATATCCAACATGTGTCGAGTTTAGCTTTCGATCACAGGTATATGTAAATATCTGTGATCGTGAGTTTGGATCGTGTGTAAATCCACGACAACCGAGATGCGGCAAATGTTGTTTGTTTGCACTCGAATCTCCAATAACAGACAAGGATCGTTTAATGGTTCATGTCTATAAAAAGAAAACACATCGTTGCAAATTTTTAATTGGTTTAACAGAATTACCAATTAAACCAATGTTTGATAAAGTCCGTGAATCTTTTGATATCGAGAATGCTAACTGGGAGAAGACGGGAATTGAAGCGTTGGAGAATATGCCAAAATTGAAGGGATCGAATAAAACTCTACTCGATAGTTGTGCCTGCTATGATCGCGGCTTGGAGAGACATGAGCAGTGGTGTAGCACATGGGAGGTAACCAAACGATTGCTACCACTGTTCAATCTCTGCAAACAGCAGACTGGTAACATGGTGATAATGATACGTCTAGTGTGCAATGGTCCGTCGATTGTGTCGGCCTTTGCCATGCAACCGATTTGTTCACGCAATCCCAAGTGTCCCGATCCATGCTGTCCTCCACGACCACCCAAATGTCCAGATCCATGCTGTCCACCACCACCACCACCATGTCCATCATGTGGAAAAATGAAGCCAGAACCATGTCCCGATCCCTGTGATCCATGCGGTGGTGGCAATCAAAGTGCCACTGGTGGTCCAATGGACACGGGCATCAAATGCTGCAAGGGTAGATGCCCACCACCACCATGTCCACAGTGTGTACAGCCGGATCCCTGTTACAGAGCACCCGAGGAGCCAAAGAAATGTCTACGTTATTTCTCATGTAACTTGGACAAGTTGTGCCCCTGTGACTATTGCGAGGATGAATTTGATCGCGGTAAGTCCAAGCTTATACATATATATTATGTTATAGATCATAAACTCTATGCTTCTTTATATGCAGAGTGTCCCACTGTACCGTCAAAGCGTTGCAAATCTGTAATTGAACAGCGTCTGGAACCTTGTGGTCCATGTAAAGGTGTTCCAGCGTTTCCACGTTATGTACAAAAGCAAAAGGAAGATGCAAGAAATGAAGCGCATGAAGAGAAAAAAAAACAAGATAAAGAGAAGAAGAAACAACAGGAGAAGGATAAAAAGAAGGCACGCCAAACAGGCGGCGCTTGTGATAGCGCTCTCGAGGATTATGATGCACCACCATACAGTTGCATACGTGAACCATATAAAGTTGGTCGATCGCAGTCAATGTTTAATGATCACACATGTCAAACACCAGCCGGCTATGCAGATCCCTGCGCACACTGTTGCCCCGAATACGCAAGTTGTTGCGATTTTGGTAAGTTGTGTTTATATAGACGATCTTTGCGATAGAATCATAAACATGGAAGTTATCCAATTTTATTTTGGATACCGGATATCATATAGTCGAGCACACTCGACTGTAACTTTCTCACTTAGTTTCTATATATATTTTTTAATATATTTCTATTCTTCTACAGCACGAACTCGAGCTATACGAAAATTGCGCCATCTACTCGTCAAATACAATATACAAATTGACTAAATGAATTATCGATAAGTATTTAATTATCGATGCTTATACGAGGTCAAGCTTCAAGTGTATTTTAATACGGAAACAAAGTAGATGTTTAGGCCGACGGTAATTAATCAGTGTGCCAAACAGTGTAACAAGTGTTGTCAATGCCCGCCCCCCATCCCCCCCCAATGCGAGTGAGAATAAGAGCTAATTCTTTTAACTTTCTTTTTTTCAATTGACAAAACGTTATTGTGGATCGGAAAGATCGAACAACGATAATTGACCGAGGATTTTCGATCAACAGCGTGAAGCAATTTATAATTTCAAATATTATGACGATATGCGCCTAATATATAGTGCCAGTACTACTTATCTATTCTCGGGTCATTCAAATACATATATAATATAAACATCATATTTGGTTATCGGGTATCGGTTTCGAACGCAATCAAGGATATATATTTCGATCATTGAAAAAGAATAGAATCTGCTCATTGAACCTTCGTAACAATTGTAATGAGTAATTTTTTTGTTTTGAGAATCGTATATAGAAATTTAATAACTATACGATTTGATTAATGATCGATATCCTTTATTTAACGCGTTGTCTGAGAAATTTTGAATTTTAAATAAATTTGTTTTTTTTTAAAACATCGAAAACTTTTGTTTTTTTCTCTTGTCTTTTACATTTACCTAGTATTCTGTGTGCAAAATTTTGCTTTTTTATTTTAAAGCTAAGTGTCTAGATTTTGAAACACTTACTGTACGGTAATATAGACGATCTGTGCGAATTTGGATCAGTTTAGATCTTAAACATGCAAGTTATGCCAACTTTTTTGTTTTGGGTACCGGGTATTATATAGTCGATCACACTCAATGGTTCTGCTTTGAGTCAAAGCTGTGGTACTTATCGTCTGTGCAAAAACTGTTGAGAGAAAGGGACAACACTAATGCGTTTTTCTGCTTGGCGAATAGTTCTAGCTTTAAGAAGAAAAAATCCTATGATTAAATTTATTTAAAAAAAAAATTGTTCAGAAATTATAAGTCAAAAGAAGACATTGAAAATTGTGTCAAATTTATGTATTGTAATTCGAAACTTTTAGTTGTAAACTAAATTTTCAGATAATAATTTGGTAATATTTTTTTTTTCTGAATCCCGCAGGTTTTTTTTATTGATAAGCCAAAAAGTATGGATCGTTATCCACAATTGATTTATATGTTTGAATTTATCGTTGATGAATTGTTACTAACAAGGAATTTACGTCGGATTGATAGATGTCCCAAGCATGTTGTCGTACAATTTCGAAATAATGTCTGTGTGAATATAAGTGATGCTGAATTTGGTTTCAGTTATAATGGTGGTAATCCTCGTGGTGGTAAACGTTGTGTATTTGCTCTTAGACCGCCAGTGAATGAAGAGGATCGTGTTAAAATCTTTCTCTATAAAGTTATATCAAGGCGTTGTAAAAGTCTTATTGGAATGGCTGAAGTTGAAGTGAAATCATTATTCGATACTGTTAATAGACGTTTCGATTTAGAGAATTATCTATGGTATGCACAACGTCAACGTGAACTGAGAGAATTACCTAGAATTGGAGACCCTGAAGAAGATGTTTTACATCCACAAGATCTATGTGATAGTTCGGAAGATGACATTAATCGTGTTGAAAACTTTAAACCACAATCGAATATATCAAAATGTATGGTGCCAATTTTCAATCAATATCAAAAACAAAAAGGTAACATGGTCTTTATTATGCGTTTAACGTGTCAAGGACCTTCAACAGTATTGCCAATATTTCAAGAAAGAGGTAATGCAACTATTACAAATAGTTTTCCTCTATGTGAATTTCCCTTAATACAACGAAGGCCAATGGCATTTTCATATGATGTGACAAGTGATTCCGAAGAAGAACCATATAAATGTGCACTCTTTAATTCTTTCCAATTAGTTCGTTAGTAGTAAGTAATCCTAATGTATATCTATATATATTTTTTTTTTATATTTATTCTATTATTTTAACAGTGCTAAACAATCATCATTGCGATAAGGTTCCAAGGATGCGGGGCAAATCGAAAAAAGTTTTAGAGATATTAATGTTTGACAAAGAAAGGGAATTTTTTTTATTTTAAAGAAAGCGAATGTTTCAAATAATAATTTATACACACAAAAAAATTTATAATAATTTGTAACAATAAATTAATACTAAGAATAAATTATGTTTAGAAGCAATTAAATAATTTTTGTATTTTTTTTTTAAGTTTCTTGTGCGAACTTAAATTTAAATTATACTAGAACTTGATATACATGATGTTGTACGGAATATATATTGCAACCTTTCTTCTAGATTCTCAAACCCTCAAAGTGTCCGAGATTATTTCAGCTAGAAATGGCTTAACTTTCAATTTAAAATCAACGGGAATAACTTGGCAACATTTCTTCGTAATTCTCACATCTTGTATTTTTATAATATTTTAATCACATTTGCAAAATTTGAGTATAATATTTTTGACATGCCACTGATTTCATTGATTTCCTTTACTATTAGCTAAGGATTTAGATATTTTTTATATAATATTTCTAATTATTATTTTAGAATTATTTTGATTTTATTTTTTAATTTTTTATTTATTTATTTTTTTTTTTTTTTTGTGTATATCGAAGCAATCACTGAATTAACTGTGCTTAAAACTAAAATTGAATTATATTTTCAGTAATTTAAACGCTTCAACAGACAGAACAAAATTATCCAGGTTAGGAAAAATGTTATTTTCTTTTCACTTCTCTCAATAGTCACACCAAAAAAAAAAATTAAAATTAAAAAAAAAAAACAAACATAATTTTTGGTTTTGTTGTTCTAATTTTTTTTTTTCATATATATATATATAGAAAACATATAGCTAAGAAATTGCGGCTTTCACTGGCCAAGTGCAGTACCCAAATTGTCCAATACCATTGATAAACAAAATTAAAATATAAGTTAGACGACAGCCTATATCATACAGTAAATTAGGCAAAATGGCCAAAAAGAGGAGGGGAAAGAAGAGCAAGAAGCCGAAGGTTAAATGTGGCATTGCTATAACGGAAGACATGATCAAGCCAATGATGCCGCAACGTAAGTAAATCTCTAATCTCTTCTCCTTCACTCTAATCTTTTTTCTCTTTTGTCTTTAGCAATTTGTCCTGATGTTTGCAACGAATGTTGTCAATGCCAATGCGAATGCGATTGT
Source organism: Zaprionus obscuricornis (assembly GCA_037044475.1). Lineage (NCBI taxonomy): Eukaryota > Metazoa > Arthropoda > Insecta > Diptera > Drosophilidae > Zaprionus > Zaprionus obscuricornis. Next base: position 86,905 of record JBAMBR010003784.1, read on the forward strand.
AGTCCAGAAATACAACCGTGTTTCTTACAACCAAGTCGACCAGATCCTGGTCCCGATGCCTATGATGAATTCGAAGCATGCCTCAATGGTAGCGGTCTAACCATACGTGTCCTTAAGAATACACATAAGGTTGAGAGCATTGATGATGGCAGTAAGAATCCAAATTTGGGTGATGATGATGATCCATGCTATGGTCGTAAATTATCCGATTGTCCGTCAACACAATGTTTAAACGATGTATTGCAACGTAGCGATTTTGCACGTCGTCATATACAACGACGCACGGGCGGTCGTATAGTCAATCATCCAAATATACCCAAAATTCGTGCAAATATTAAATATTCTGGCAATGATACGTGCGATACGGATAATTATTATGTGCCATTTTCTAAAATCAAAGAAGCATGCGACGAACAGGCTGAGAAAGTCGATTGTTATCGTCGGCGATTATGTGGCGGTGGTCCGCCAACAATTCATGCATCGCCACCAAATCGAAATTCAAGAAATTGTTGCATGCAAGTGCAGGCCAAAGATATTAAGGATACTATGCAGGGTGTCAACTTGGATACCAGGCAAAAGGGCATTGAGGTAAGAGTCATACGAGTCATGCTTATACAATAATTATCTCTTTTGCAGGTGCATGCCACATTTAGTGTATATGTGTTGCTGCATAGACGTGAGAGTATGCGGAACTTTTGTTCAAGTCAAACGGTCCATGACTTGGTGGCCCACAGATTTGTGGTCTGCATTGTGCATTGTGGTTAGCAGTACAGCAGCAGCAGTAGCAGTAGCACAAGTCTGTCTATTTGTTGCATAACCACATATGCACCAAATTGTTGCAACAAAATTGTTTTGCAACTAACTAAAACGCCACAATTCACATTTGTAATCGCATTTGTTATTCGTATTGCCTGTAAATCTCCTTTGCTTTCTACATGCCAATCTCAGCTTAAGACAACTTTATGTCGTTTTTCTCTTTTTATTTTTCATTTAATTTTCCGCTTATGTTTTTATGTATTTTTTCTATGTGTTTTTTTTTTTTTAGGTTTGTTACAAAACATGCGACGAAACCGACAGCGATGTGTTCCTCGTCAAACTGGGCAGCAAATCGAAATCGCAACATAAGAAAAATACTATTGAAATTGAGTTACGAACACCAAAACAACCTGTGACCCTACCCATGAATAAGGTAACTACGGAGACATACGTTACCGAAGCATTACTTGATGCGGCCAGAGGTAAAAAGAAGAAAAAGGGTAAAAAGGGTAAAAAAGGCAAAGGCAAAGGCAAAGGAAAAGGAAAAGGCAAAAAGAAATAAGCCCAAAAATGACAATCGACAACGAAAGAAAAATGTGAAATAAAATTGGGCAACAAATCTTCTTAATCTTGACGACGACAACCTTCAAACTTGTCACCCTTTAAAGCAATGTACCAACCCCCACTCCTCACCAATTAATCCTTCACTCCTCTCCTCAAAAAAAAAAAGAAAAAGAACTTTGCTAATATTGACATTACACTAACATCTTCATCAATACAAAAAAAAAACGACAAGAACAACATAATATCTGGAATCAAAATTTATCATAGTTTTTTTTTTGTTTTTTTTTTTGGTGACTCGATAAGACTGACGGTAGAATTGGAGATGATAATAATGAATATGTAATTATTTCTAAATAATGAATTGTTTTCTTCGATATCGATTGTCAGTTGTCCGATAGTCAATAACATTGAGCGTAATCGATAGATCATTTATTTTTTTTTTATATAAGATTACGTTAGACAATCGTGTCCAGGAGCAGCAATTCATAGATCTATTGGTAAAGATCGATAGTCTCAAATTATAATATTTACATGACATCAATGTGAATTCTTAATAGCAATAATAATAATTTTCTTATCGATTAATTCGATAGTAACAATGATAGTATCAAAAATCACATAAAATATCTTAATTATGCAATGTTCTCAATATTAACATTGATACTATCGAATCTATATACATATATATATATATATATGTATGTATATATATTGCCCCCCAACTACAACAACACCTCTAACATTGAGTTTACACTATAAATTTATAGTAGAATTGTAAATATAACGTTTATATATTATATAATCCGATAAAAATTGATATGTCTCTTAACTTATACACGCGATAGTAATCAGCATATATAAATATATCGTTATACGCTTATTTATGTTAAAACTTGAACAAAAGGGCAAAGTACAAAGAAAAAGAAGATGAAGATGAAGACGAAGAGAAGATCATCATATAAGTTGATAGTTTATATTGTTGCACAGTTTAACGATTGCAGATTCCTTGCGCGCAGCGCTAAAACAAATCAATTTACAACGCCAACTGTGCAAGAACCGCACCCGATTCGCACCTGCAGTTGTACACGTACATACATATTATATATATATATTATATATGTAAATAACTGCATATAAAATGTAATTAAAAACAGCTTCTTCGCCTTCGTCTTTAACTGCTGAAACGAAGATGACTTCGATAAAAGGCAATTTTCATACCGATGCCGTTGCAGGAGAACGACACGCTGAGCGCAGCTTCAGCAGCAGCAGCAGCAGCTTATGGGTTTGGTCATTGTAAACAAGTTGCGAGAGTCGACCGGCTAGATAAATATGACAGAGATAGAGACAGTGACAAAGCTAGACAAAGAGAGAATATGAGAGAGCGGTCGACAGCAGCTGACCGTTCGTTCGGCATCGAAGGCATCTCGAGCATCTCAGACGATCGAAGTCGCCGTCGATTGACTTTAGAGAGGAAACGAGCGCGCAACGTGTTTTAGTTGCGTTCAAACGCTTTAGTCTGTAAGTAATCAAGCCGAGCAGCGCTAACGCAAGGCAAGCAAGCAAGCAAAAAAATATATAGCAAAATAAATGACTGGAAGCTCTGGACTGTGCAAGAGCTCAACAACGAATGCGAACAACTTTCGGACAGCGAACGTAACGTAACGAAACGTTGCGCACCCGAAACTTATACCGAAAGTGAGAGTGAGAGTGATTGTGCTTGAATGCGCTCAATGTGCGCGCAGAGGCGGCGTTGTTGCTCTCATTTCAACAACAGCAATATATGAGAGTAGTGCACAACAATATATACGGAAAGAAAGTAAAAACGAAGACAAAGATCGCTCGATTATCTAATCCGGATCCCAGTTTTTGTAGCTGTAGCTGTAGCTGTTGACGCCACAGATTAATGGCCTGGCGCTCTCTATACCACAGCGTCATGAATTTTAGGAGGAGAAAACAGAAGCACTGAACACTGAAAACTGAACACTGAAACCTGAAAAACTGAAAACAAAAGACACCAAAAAGAAAACAAAAACAAAAACAAAAAATATTGAAGAGATATGCATCTACTGCGACCCATTGTGAACTCATTTTCATAACTTAACGATCTATCGTTGACATTAATACGCATTGATAATTTAGAAAGCGTCGCCATTGAAAATATTTCTTTTTATTTTTTTTTTCATCTTTTGACATAATCAGAAATTTAGCTAGTTTTAGACGACTGCATAGCGATCAGTGGTATCAGCAGTTTTGTTTGCCCTTCTTTCTCATCAGCATTGGCTTTCCCCCGTAGTTGGCCAAATCAGTCGTGTCGTGTCTGTGTCCGTCGATGTTGTCGCGTTCGCGATTCAGAAAATTCAATATTAAAATTTTAAGTCAAAACACTTGAAAAATAACAGCAGACGCAATGATAATGATACGTTTAACACTCATCACAGTGCTCATATCGTTGGCCACTGTCGATTCCGGCAATAACATTAACATCAACAACAACAATCACAATATACAACAACAAAAAGTTCACATACCATTGACAGTACCAGTACGCAATGTGCCACATAGCTTTAAGCTGCATAACAGCAACAGCAGTCGCAGCAACAGCAGTAAGAAACCAAATGTGCCACATGTTGTTGCTGTGCCATTGGAGAAGGAGAGTGGAAATGTTAAGCCAACACAACAGCAACAGCAGCATCAACAGCCAGCTGAGGCAACTGGCCGCGACAAACGAGGTAAGTACAAAAACTACTTGAAGCTTTCGCTTTTGCTATCAGCGTTACACATGCCCCCGCAACCCGCTGATGTTGTCAAGCCTTCTTGCGGCACTACTCAATGTTGTAGTGTTGAGGCATCAAGTGCTTAAATCCATGCCAAGGTCACGTCGCAAAGATGAGGCAAATATTTAATATTGCACTTAGTAAGTGAGAGCAAGAAAGACAGAGAGAGAGAGAGAGAGAGAGAATGAGGGAGAGCAAGCAAGGGATTGTTATAGATGAAAGCTATTGAAGCGTGCAAGCAGAAGAAGAAGCAGTTGTACAAGCAGCAACAGCAGCAGCAGCAGATGATAATGATAACAATAAAATTGACCTTAAAGGCAAAGGCCTTTAAAATTGAATGTCAAATTGTGAAAAACAAATAAGAATATTTGCATTTTCGATTTACCGTTAGCTTAGTTTTTGGCTTATAACGCTTAGTCAATACCAAATTAAATCACACTGCTAATTTATGTTAATTAATTGCAAAAACATTTCTTTTATTTCTTTCTATTTCTATTTGTATTTGTATTTGTATTTGTATTTGTATTTCACTTCTATATTGCCATAAACACAAAACTGGATCTAACTTAATTTTCAACTTGAACATAACTGCAAAAAAAAAAAAAAAAACACAAAACTGCATAATTCGCCTTTTTTTTATAGAATATTTTGATACATAATCGATATACAGCAAAGCAAGCCGATAAAATTATTAATGCCATTGGTATCTTTATATACTTAAAAAAAAATAAAAATATAAATAAAAAATAAAATATAACTTATGAAATATTCAACAATAGTGCGCAATAACAATCTCATTTCAATAATATATTTTATCATCATCTTCTGTTATTTTTATTTTTTTTTTCATTTTTTTTCTTATGTATATTTTTTGGTTTGTTGTATTCTTCATATTGCATTAGGAATGCTGATGACCTCACAGAAATTTTGCTGATAAACTACATTAATACGATCAACGATCAACGATCAACGATCGACGAAAAGTCGTTTCAACTTTCAAGAGAATTATGGAACTTGTAGCGCAAACTGTATAAGTCTCTCAATAGATTCTTCTTCTTTTTTTTTTGTTTTTTTTTACCTTCACCTTGTGACATTTTCGTAAAAAAATACTAAATAAAAGTTTTTTTATTTTGCGTGTGCGACAAAAAAAAAAAATATCTAATAGAAATTTTTGGACATATCAAGTTGCGTTCATTGACTTGAAATATAGAAATAAGCATAGGTAATGGCAGCAGAGTGACGACAGCAGTTATAGGATATTAAATTTTAATTCTTTATTTTCTTTTCTTTTTGTTGAGTTCAAGCACCTGCTTTGCAATTTACGTTAATTAGTTAATAACATTAACGCTATCATATAAACAATGCAAATTCCCTACGTTCAAAAAAAAATTCAAATTTATCAAATTAATTTTTGTATAATTTGCATAAGTTGTTTGACAAGTTCTTTTGCTTGAAAGTTTTACATTGACTTATGCAAATTAATTTCAATAATTTATAGGCTCAATTTAGACCTCACTTAAGTGCTTGCCGATAAAGAATTATACGATATAAACGTTAAAATCTATTTGAAGAACTTAATTCATGCTGCGAGGCAATTAATAAAATGTCTACAATAAATATCTAAAAAAAAAAAAATCTTTGTTTGACATTGAATTATCAATTACTTGTTGACTATTATAAATATATATTACTTAATGATAAGCAGCAGCAAAAAAACCGCAGCACAGTCAACGCTGCGTATGCGCTTTTTTTTTGTTATTGTGTTACGCATACGCCGCGTTTGACAGCCACAATGTGTTTTTTTTTTACTTGCAATTGCAATTGCGCAAGTTTGAGCTGTTAATGAAATGAAAATATAAAACAATTTTTTGATTTTTTTTTTTTGTTTATTTTGCTTTAAATTTTGGAAATGTGCAAGTTTTTTTTTTTCTTGTTCAGTTGCATTTTGAGGCATAGATACAAAATGTTGCACAATTGCAAAAATGAAACTCTTTTATTGTTGTTGTTGTTGTTGTTGTTGCTGGGAAGTACTTGTTGTTGATGCTGCTAATTGACCTCTTTGCAGCCAAGCGGCAATTACACGGCCCTCAATTCTTTGTAACCAACACAACACACAGCTAGAGTTATAGATACAGCTACAAAAGCTGCAGATACATTATCAGCTAATGTTGCTGCTGCTGTTATAGTTGTTGTTGTTGTTGTTATTGCTGTTGATGCTGTAGTTGTTGCTGTCGATGCTGTAGTTGTTGCTGCTTTAGTTGTTGCTGTTGCTGCTGCTGTTGTTTTTGATGTTTGCTGTTGTTGTTGTTACTATTGCTGCTGCTGCTGCTGTTGATGCTTTGGGTTTTATTTGCAACAGTTGCAAGTCAAAATGATTTACTGCTTTGATTCGCTTTTTGCTTTTTGCAGTCATTTACAGTCAAGGCAGTTGCTGTGGCACAGTTGCAGCTTTGCTGCTTTGTTGGACAGTTCAACATCCTCCGCGAGTCTGCCATGATTTATATGCTAGCCAGACGACAATTAGCCAATGTATCTTACAGATACAGATAGACATCAATTGCAAAGACAGAACTAGGTTACAATGGACAATGGCATATAGCAAGCTGCATGTTGCACGTTGCACGCTGCATGCTTGTCATTGTTGCCGTCAAATTCGTGAAATTAATAAACTTTGAAACTGCGATAAACATTTTTTTTTTTTCAAAGATTGCGTGCAAAATTGTTTCGATAGATTTTAATCGCTACAACTGGGAATTGGAATTGGATTATGTCGTTGACTATGCGGCATCACGTTTTACTTTATTTTTTTTATATATATTCGCTGCCTTGTTGCTTGGCCAACTGTTTAGCTATTGCTCTAAAGTGGCCACAAAAAAAAAAAACAATGGCATGTAAATTGCCCTGGCAATAGCAAAAGCAACAACGGCCAGAAAAATAAACACTCGAAAACGTATAATGAGCGACAAATACTCATAATAGCTCAAGGATTATTCAATTTTGATTTGTTTAGCTCGTTGAGAACAATTATAGAGTCGCGTTAACAATGCCGCCACATAATATGCCGCAGCGGCTATTAGAGCAATTGTTGTACAATTCTTGTTGTTGTTGTTGTTGTTGTTGTTCCCACAGTGACCTCAAACAGCGCACAATTACTCAATATATATGAAGGATGCAATTTCAAATCGATAATTAATGCCACGAAAAGTGGCAGCCAAAGAGCTTTGAAGCTTTCAAGCAGCACAAATTTGAAGAGGGAAAAGTCAAACAAGAAAAATTGATGACTTGCTAGAAAAGAAGACTAAGATTGGGAATGAGACTGAGACTGAGACTGAGACTTCGACTGAGACTGAGACTGAGACTGAGACTCAAATTGAAATTGAACTGAACTGCGCTGTCAATTGGCTTTTTTAAGTGCTGCACTTGATGATTGAAATTGAATCTTAAATTGCTTTCAGCAGCATTTTTTTTCTTTTGATTTTTAATCATCAATATTTTTTTTCTTTCTGTTTTTCATGAAATATTAAAAATATTTATCTGAATTTTTAATTTTTTCGTTTTGTCAAAAAAAAAAAAAAAATGTTTTTTCCAATTATAAAATTTTTTTTTTATTAAATAGTTTAATTAGTTTAACTTTTAAAAAAAATTTTCATTGAAAAAAAAATTGTTTTCTTTTTCAATTAAAAAAAAAAATTATTAAAAAAAAATGTTTTTTTCCAATTTTTTAAAAAAAAAATGTTTTTTCCAATTTTAAAAAAAAAATTTTTTTCAATTATTTAAAAATTATTCAATTCAATTATTCAATTATTCAATTATTTAAAAAAATTTTTTTTTAATTTTTTCAAAAAAAAAAATTTTTTTTCCAGTTTAAAAAAAAAAAATTTTTTTCAATGTAAAAAAAAAAATTTTTTTTGCCAATTTTGAAAAAAAAAATTTTAAAATTGAAAAAAAATTTTTTTTTTCAATTTTCTTAAAAATTTTTTTTTTTTCAATTTTTTTAAAAAACACTTTTTTTTCAATTTAAAAAAAAAAAAAAATGTTTTTTTTCTATTTTTTTTTGAAAAAAATTTTTTTTTCAATTTTTTTCAATTTCTTTGTAAAATTTTTTTTTCATTTTTTAAATTTTTTATTTTTTCTAATTAAATTTTTTTTAGAATTGCAAAAAAATTTTTTAAATTTTTTGAATTTATTTTTTACATTTTTATTTTTAAATTTTGACATAATAAAAATATATGTATATATTTTTTTTTGTTTTTTGTGCAGTCAAATTGAATTTTAGTTTAAACTTAACTTTCTACTTTCAAATTAAGTTAATTGAAATTAAAAATAAAAAAATATTGAACGCTAAAAGGGTTGAGCCCTAAAAAAAAAAAAAAAAAAATGAAAATACAAACAAATTTAATGGAAATTTTTACTGTCACTTTTTGTCTGGAGTTTAACTTCAACAGCTGCTGCTGCTGTTGCTGTTGCTGGTGCCGCTGCTTCTTCTTCTTCATCAGCTTAAACATCTTTTATGCTTTTAAGATTTATAATATCCACTTAAAATTAACACTCCCAATTTCAATTTCAATTTCAATTTTAATTTCTGCTTCAGATTCGATTTACGTTTCAGTTTCAATTTTTGCTATAACTCTTAATGTCAATTTTTTAATTTAATTTTATTTTTTTATACCAAGTGTTGCGTAGATTCATTTGCCAAGTTATTTTAGTTTTTTTTTTTTTCATGAAGATTTCAATGATGTTTCACCTCAAGTGATAAAATAAAATAAAATAAAAAAAAATACTACAAAATACTGTGAAATAAATTGCGTAATAAATTTCAAGTTATTTTTACACACTTGTTTTTTATTATGAAGGTAAAAAAAAAATAAAAATACAGAAAATGTTTGTGGTTTCATGTAAAGGCGTCACAAAAATTCAGCGGCACATACAGACAGTGAGGTATAAAATGAGGAGCAACTGTGGCAATTAAAATGATTATATTGTGGCGCACGACAATTTTTGTTGAAAGTAGCAAGTGGGAAGATTGTAGGGAGGCAGTGTGGCAGGGGTGGAGGTTGTAGAGAGGCTGGCGAGGTAAGACTAATGCATCAAGTGGGAACATTAAAGCGCAGTTATGGCTTAAATGCTGTGGCCGCTGACGCTGCTGCTGCTGCTGTTGCTGTTGCTGCTGCTGTTGTTTTTGGCCTTTTTTTTTTTTTTGTTTTTGCTTTTGACTGTTTTGCGCTGCTTACATTCACATTTATATCAATTATTTGGCAATTTGAACTCATTAAGCGAATGTGAATGCGAGTGGGAATGGGAATGGACATGGGCATAGGAATTGGCAGATGAGGATTGAACTAGAGATGGGAAGTGGCAGCTGAAAGAGGCAGCTGCAATAGCTCGTAATACGCTTAAACGTTTATGTAGTAAAAAATAAATAAAACGACATATGATTCGCCTTTGCCTTGACACAGTTTGTCTGTCTGTCAGCAGCAATGCGCTGGCGAGCAGAGTAAGGGCAGGGGAAGCGTATTAAACTGGCAAAAACGATCAATCTGTCATTAAAATAAGAAGCGGGAAGATGCTGCAGAAAACCAAAAAAAAAAAAACAAAGAAAAATGCAAATTCATGTAAAACAAATTTAAAGACTTATTAGCTAATGATCACAGTGACTGCAAATAGTTTACGACCCTGACAGCTAACATAAATAATTGAGGCACGCTTATAATTGAAGTATATGAATAAGATCTTTATCTTACATGAAGAACAATTTTTTTAATGCTGACCTCAAAGAAAAGATTGAAAAATCATTGATTAAACTTCAACTTGAAAACTTAAATTACTTCATTTCCGGCAAAAGTATCTTCAACTAGTAGTACATGTGGGATGCCCTGTGGCTTTTGTAATTGTCTGTTTTCCACCGCTTCTCTCCTCTAGTCGAAGAACTATTGTAGCTTGCACAATATGCTGCGACCCACATGTGATAAACCATGATTAATCATGTTTGTACATGCTTACAATTGTCTTGCAGGCACCAGCAGCAGCAGCAGTGGCAGTGGCAGCATTAGCAACAACAATAATAATCAACAATTTCAATTGGATCAAAGTGAATTGGCGCGTCAGAATCAAATAACGCAACAGATATTTGCCAATTTTCTTGAACGTCGACTATTTCCCAATCGCAGTATTAGTCAGAAAATACCAACAATAGCTGATATATTGCCTAAACCAAAGCCATCGGGACGTCCACGTCCACGTGGTTTCTCATCAAACAGCGATAGCTACAAGAAAAGTGGCGGCGGTGCACAACGTAATCGTTTAGCAGCGGCCGCAGCAGCCAAACGACAAACACGTCCAAATAGTCAACGTCTACAATATGAGGATGAGGATGATGAACAGGAAAATGATCAGCAGGCACAAGCTAATGATGATTTTGATTATGATGGTCAAGAATCGCTGCAAAGCGTTGAATCTGAACAACATGATCAATATTATGGTGATATATTTCATCGTGATCCCAGTGAGAATGAAATCGATAGTGGTAAGTAGCAGTGGGAAGGGTTATATATATCATTAATCATTAATGTAAACATTGAGCTAGTATAATGAAGATATCAAGCATGAGATTGTAGCGCGAATTACAGACAAATAAGTAATTAGCTTAACTGACCAAGCCTAGCTGTACACGCCATCGCCATCAATCATTCCAAAAGTTTTACAAATATGTAGCATAATCTCATCAATATTACAGTTTATTTTGTTGTTGTTGTTGCTGCAACACAAAATTTTTGATGCCACACACGCACTACGTCAATGAGTTTTTCTTTGTCTTTACTATATCTACTATTTGCTATCTCGCTCTTGCACTAGTACTATCTCACTTTGTTGATTGTCTCTTGTTTTCCTTCTTGCTCCTCCTCATCTTTATATTTATATAGCCGCCACTTCATGGTCCACGTTGCGTATGATGAATGCGCCTTGTTTTTTGTTTTTACTATCATCATTTGCAAGCAAGCTTCTGGCATAATTTATGCTTTATTTTATCAGCATATTTGCACACAACTCAAGCACGAATGCGTCAGGGTCAAATTGTCAACTGCCAACTAAATTCGGTTGCTATTTTATTTATTTTTATTTTTGTTTTTTTTATTGATATTGTAATTTATGATCGCAATGCAAACTTGCTTATTTATTTGTTCTTCATCTTCTTCTTCATCATTTTCATATTCATCTGCAAGTTTTTGTTTGTTTGCCATTCTGTTTGTACACGCAAAATTTAAATTTCACACCTCTGCGCGCAACATTTTTTTTTTTTTGCTTTTTTTTTTGCATTTTGTATATCGATCAATTTTGGTCTTTAGAAACAGAAACTTGTTTATTCAGCTGCAGCTTTAGCTTATCTCCAGAGAAATAACAAAAAATGTGAATTAATAAAATTTAAATAAAAATAAAAACTTAAATTTTAATTTGTGAAATAATCTTAAGAATTGTCTTAATAATTTGAACATATCTCAAACGTAATGTGACAGTCGCTTGAGATAAGCATTGCATATATATAAATCTCACTATATCCTTCTCTCTCTCTCTCTCTCTCCTCTCTTTCTCTCTCTGATATTCTTTATTCTTTTCATTGCATACAACAAGTTTCATTAGCATTTTTCTGCAAATTAACAAAAAGAAATGCATAAAAAGATGTATATAAAAAAATTTGTAGACTCGATTCTTATATAATAGTTTCATAGATGCTAAAATATAATTTTCAACAGCCTGGCAACATTAGCAAAAAAAAAATTGTATTTACGAGCTAAAAAGTTTAAGCCATTAGCTATTCATCTTTCAATCGAGAAATCAATCAAAAAACAAGAGAAAAAATTGAAGGTTTTTTTTAGCAAATGACACGCGAAGTTGTACGTGCTGGCAAAACGAGTTGAAACTAGTTTTAGGTTTTTTTTTTTTTGGTATTTATCTAAAATTATTTTAAAATTTTTTTTTTAATAGCGCCTACGGCAATATTTGGAAGAAGAATCTATTACAAAATAGCTGCTGATAATGATTTGCTAATTAGCTGTAAATAATTCAAATTAATTTCAACATAACTTCCGACTTCTAGTTCTATATTGAAAGGTTTTTGTGTTTTTTAAGAGCACGAGTTGTATATATTTTTTGTTTTTTTTTTTTATTACAAATTTTTAAGGCAGAAAAATCAATGAACTCATTAATTTTTTTTGCTGTTGAGTTTCGAACTACTTTCAAAGGCAAAAATGTTAATTTTTTTCAAATTGCAGACATAAAACAAAAATTCAACATGTGACAACTTTTGGCTATACCCGAAACCCAAAGGGCATATAGTGTGTATAATGATTGTGTGACAGCAGGAAATGTGTGTAGAGCATATAAAGCTTTGTTTCAGGCTCAACTGTCGCTTGTAGCATGATTGTCTGTCTGGCTGTTGGCCTGCTTGAACTTGAGAGATTTAAGACGCTAATAGAGTAACAGCTTTAAGATCATACAATTTAGCTGTGTACCGGGTATCTTATAGTCGCGCACACTAGACAATTACTAGCTGTTTCTGGTTTATGTTATTGTTTCTTCTATATTTTACATTTTTATTGATTTATTTTATTTTTTTAAATGAACAAACAAATGTCTGAAATAATTTCAAGCATGTGACAACGAGCAGCACAGCTCAGCTCAATAGCCAATAATATAAGCTAAAAATAATGATATAGTTCCACAAAAGAGAAGATCAACTGTAAGCAATTCAATTACTGGCGACCATTTCTTTGTCTCATGAAGTGCACGAATTTCTGCCTCTAATAGAAATGAACTTTCTTGTACTGGAGGTGGACGATTCATAGTTCTCTTTCTTGCCTTTCGTTTCGCACTTTTAAAATTTAATTTAACTTTTTAACACAATTTTATTTCTTTAACTTAAAATTGAAATAAAAATTAATTTAATAAATTTAATATAAATATTATTACATTTTTTTCTCATTTGCTAGCTGTCATTGTGTTTACTTTGTTTTTGTTTTTCTGCTTTTCTCTTTTGCTTCTTTTGCACATTGCGTATACGTAATGTTGTACAACATATACTTGAAGTAGCGCTTGATTTAACTTGTTGTCCAGCTGACATTGTTAAATATTTACGATAAAAAAACATACATACACATTTTTTTTTTATTATTTTGCTTATTAATCTTTTCAAGGTTAATCGCCAAAAATAAAAATATAAAAGTTACTCTCGAAAGAAATCGAAAGCTTCAATAGCGCGCTGCCCAAAAATGGCAAAAAAAAAAAAAAACGTTAAGTTTCTGTTTCTTTTCGTGTTAAATGCAAATTTTTTTTTTTTAACGTTGAACTAAAGTGAAATTGCAAAATCTTAGAATGTTGCCGTCGCTGAGAATCGTATAACCAGAATTTTGAAATGTTGACTGCGGTTTTTATTGCTTGTAGCATAGAGCAGCAGTCGTAGCTGTGCAGGGCAGCTATAGCTTTGGGTTTGGTTTTACGCTCGAACTGTGAATGCTGCAGTAGACATTTGGTCGGTAGAGAGAGAGAGAGGGAGAGGTAGGTAATGTGGGAGACGGAGACATGTCAAAATCAACGCTTCAACGCTTCAGTCATGTTGTTACCTTGGTCAGCAAAGTTGCCTCAAGTTATGCCACTGCGTCAAGTGTTTGACAAGCCGCAAGCAGCGGTCCCCCCCCCCCCCCCCCAAAGCCACAGTTGGCAACAAGTGTGCCGTTGTCTCTGCCGCTGCTGCTGCTGCTGCTGCTGCTGCTGCCGCTGCTGCTGCTGCTGCTGCTGCCTCTGCCGCAGTTTCAAGTCTCAAGTGCCTCCATAGTTGGACAGCCGCATCTCAATGGATGCTAATCTTTCAGTGCGAGCAAACAAAAACAAAAAAAAAAGAAGCCCCCGCCAAACGAGTTCGAAGCAACTGCAACGTTCGCTCAGTCCAACCAGTTCGACTAGCTGCCTCTCTCTCTCTTTCTCTCGCGCTCTCTCTCTCTGCAAATTTGTGTCTCTCGTTGTGTCTTTCGTAAAAAAAAAATAAAAAAATCTCTTTTGTCTGCAACAATTCTGCGTTAGTCGCCGCCAATAAGCTCCAAAATTGTTAGTTCTTCGACAGCCGACGGTCAGTTTGGGCGCGCATGCGCATAACGTTTTTTTCCTCGTTTCATTTTTTGAATCTTTCAAGCACAATATATATATATATACTATATATATTTTATATAGTCTATAACTTCATATACAAGTCACTTTTGGGGCACAACAGCTGCTACTGCTGCTGCTTCTACTTTTTGATTTTTTAGCCCTTCGATTTTTTTTTGGCAACTTTCGATTTTTAAAGTTTTTTATTATTATTATTTTTTTATTTATTTATCTAACAAAATCTCAATCGCGATAACGACGGGTTCAAAAAGCGATTTACAATACGTTACGATCCAAAGCGGAACACGTAATAATTTTTTACAAAAAAAACACAACAAAAACAAAAAAAAAAATTTATAGAAAAAAAAATAAATAAAACGAAAAATTATCATTCAAAAATTTCATATGTAAATCTGTGCATCGCGAAGCCAACAACATTCCATACAAAATTTTGTTTGAAAATGCGTTGAAGAAGAAAAAAAATCAAGAGAAGAAACCAACAAAAAAAAAAAAAATACAGCGAAATTTTTGTGTGTTTTTTCATTGTTGTTGTTGTTGTCGTATGCGGAAGTTAAAATTTGCATAACTTGTAGAAAAAAAATATATATATAAATATCAAATTTTCGACTAAAAAAAAAAAACATAAAATAAACATAAACGAGAAATATTGTTAAATAAATAAATAATTAACAAATAAATAAAACGCATCAAAATGCAAAAATTGCTGATTTTGTCTGTGATAATGTGCGTGCAGCTGTTGCTGCTGCTGGACAGGACAATGGCATCGCCGAATAAAGTAGCAGCAGGTCCTGTCGCTGGTATGTTATATAACTCTCTATCTCCATCTCTCTCTCTCTCTCTCTCTCTGTTGCTGTCTCTGTTGTTGCTGGCATATCCTTCCATTTTAAGCGCAAAAAAATTCACTTTCACTTTTCAGTCTTGACTTGTGTTTTTTTTTTATTATTATTTTTTTTGGTTGCTGTTGCCGCTTCAAGTGTTTAATTAAGGAGATGTATTTATGCCAGATATAACAGCTGCTATATATAGTGAATATATATACAGACAGACAGACAGACCGACAGACAGACAGACTGTTGAGTGCTTTGGCTACCGTTTCATTGATTAATGTGCGTTGCTCCAGTTTTTTGTCTCTGCTTTTTTTGTGTTTATTTTCAACTCGCAATCAAACAAATTAGTCAAGTGTTTATTGTTGTTGTTGTTGTTACAGCTGTCAACTGTTGTTGTTGTTGTTGTTATTATTGTTGTCTTTGACTGTGGCAGCTGTTGATATATTTGTAATAAAATAAAATTGATTATGAAAAACAAAAAAAAGCAAACAGCAAGAAGTCGCCGAGCATTGAAGGCAGCTAAAAACTTGACAAATAAATCACACAAAAGGAGCAAACATCAATTTTTTTTTTTATTGCGAATATTGAGAGCTGAAGGCCAGGGTCAGATGCTCTATATAGATAGGGAATGTGTATATATATATTTTATATATATATATATACAATTATAAATGAAGCAAAAGAGCAGCAGGCAAGCAGCAAAAGCAACAGTTGCCAGATCTAGATTTTGCCAGATATATGCATATATATATATATATATTCATGCATATAATCATAAATAGCGAAAAATCAAAAATATTGTGCAAGCTAAAATTAAATAAAAGAGAACTTATAAATGTTACTGCCATAAAACTACAATGTTATCTATAAACTTTAAAATATATAAAAGCAAATAAAACTCGTTTATAAAATTCATTTAAATTTTAATTTTATATAAATTCTTTTGTTTCGTTCTGGTAAAAAAACAAACACAAAAAACAAACAAACAAAATGTTTTATTATGCAGGAAGTTTTTGTCAGTTTTTGTCTTGAAATTTATGTTGTATATGTTGTATGTCAAGAGTCTAGTTTCATGCTAACAGTGCGACAGATAAACTAAAGGTAAATGAAATCCGACAGCTTTTAATGGATCTGTCTTCGCCTCCTTTAGCTTTATTTTATTTATTTTTTTTTTTTTGAGAAGTTGGGCGACAAGTTGTTCGCTGTCGAAGGTCGCTTAAAAGGCTTGTAAAAAAAAGTCTTGTTTATTATATAAATTTAATTAGTTACACGCAGTTACATAGTTGTACAGATTATCCAGCCTCCATGACTTGGCAATGACTTTAACTTAAAATTGTTGAGTTTTATTTTATTTTTTTAAACTGGTTTTTTTTTTTAAAAAATTTCAGCAGTTAAATTGCGTGCGAAATTTTGAGAAACTATAAATATTGAAATACTAAATCATAAAAAAAAATATTTGCTTAATTTATTTATTAATAAATAACTGTATAAAGTTATTGCTTATGAAAGATAAAAGCAAAAAATCAAAAAAAAATTTAAAAAAAAAAAAACTGTTGCCAAAACTTAATCAATTTGACACCTTTAATTGGTTAGTCGTCTCAATGTTTGAATATGTCTAAATGCAACCGGTTGATAAGTTGCTTTAGTTATTAGTTGTTTTCGATGAGGTAATTAACAATGCATGCTTAATGCGATGATGCAATGCATTAGAAAACTATAAAAATCTTTAATAATTGCTATTAAGAGTTTTTACAGTTACAGTACTAAATTATAAAGTTGCTTTAAATATTCATAAAAATTCAAAAAAATGCTAGCATGATTTCTGCATTTTACTGTAATTATTTTCGATTTTTTAAGATTTTTTTTCAATTGCCAAAAATTAAATAAAAAAATTGCTTGTAAATTGTAATGCACTGAGATCGTTTGCTGTTATCGCTCAAGTCTAATTAGCGCACTTAACAGCTGATTATCCATAGAATTTAAGCTCAGTCTGTTAACCTGCAGCATAGTTAACAGACTTATGTTAATGTAATGCAGTCTCACACTCTTAACAGTCTGTCAACCTGCAGCAGACTTAACAGACATATGCAAAGGGACGACAGCTGCTGCCCGCTGCTGCTTGCTGTTAACAGTCTCTTAGTGCTAACAGTCTCCACTGTTATTGCACTGTTGTCACGTAGCGCAGAGTTAACAAACATATGTAAATGTAAATAGAAACATTTGTAATACATTTACATTTTCAGCAGCTAATTTACCATGCTAAATGACCTTCCATCACAGTAAATTGTGAAATTTTTCAACATTATTATTAAATTACACATTTTACGATGTATTTTGCAAAAAAAGAAAAAAAAAAAATAATAATACATTTAAATTGTTTATTGTACAACAATGATGCGACGCCTTAACGCTTGCACTTTTGACCCCAGCCCTCAGCATGAGAAACACAAAGAGCAACAATAGTAAAAAAACAGCCATCATTCAAGCATCATTATTATTATCATTAATGACGCCTTCTGCATACATAGACAGCCTTGGCTCATAATGGCGTCCATTTCGTGATGATTAATTAAATAACATTCGCGAAATGGAAATTTTTGCGCTCTCAAAGTTGTTGCCCATTTTTGGGGGGGTGTCGCTTTTGCTGTTATTTTATTGTCTTTTATAAAGACAAAAGACAAGCGCCGTTAACTTGGCTAAAATGAATTCGCAAAGAATATTGCCCTTTTAGACATAAATTAAACATAGTATAAAAAAAAAAATGTAGATTTAGTATTTCCCAGACAAAAGCATAAAACGAACGACCTTCACATACTCAGAACTGAAGACACGCACAAACGAAGACGAAGACGAAGACGACGACGATAGCGATGGCGATGACCTTGATTTAGTTTTCAATTTCAAATTAGTTTTAGATTCCCTCAACGCCCCAGTAGATAAATTGATACAACAAACAGCAACAGCAACTGAAACTGAAACTGAAACGCTTCAAAGCCATTGTCAAACATTCTGGCTAAGACGTCATAGACACCGCTAGATTCAGGTCAAACTTGTTTTTTTTTTTTTTTAGCCTAGTCGGTCGTCACATCTATGGAAAATTATTTAAAGTGAACCTGTTTCTGCTTTTAATATCTAGATTCATCATAATTCAATTTCTACAGCAAAATTCATTATTTTTTATTGCAATTAGTTTTAAAAGACTTTTTCGTTCATAATTTGTTTTTTGTCATTATTTTTTTTGCCCCTGATTTTAATTTATGATCAAACATAATTTTAAATGTCATTTTATTTTATTTTTTTTTTAAATTCATTCTTTAATATTTTGTGAGAATTTCATATGTTAATAAATCAATTGAAATTATTTAATGAAACCAGAAATTCACCACAGGAAAAGAATAAAATTTCTATATTTATACGTTTGTTTTTTTTTTCTGTTTTTGTATAATTGGCAATACGATAAATTGTTATTAATTTTTGATACTTAATGTCATAATTACAGACGCAAAATTTTGCGCTTAATGTAATTTTTATCAACTTTTATTAGTCACTTTTTTTTATTTAACAGTTATTGTTAATGCAGATTTTTATGTTCTTGGTTTTTTTTCGAATTTAACCTTCGATATTTACAAAGAAAAAAAGAAAAAATGAGAAAAATTTATTGATATGCATCTCTTTGTTTTTTTTGCTTACGCTTCCTCAAACTTATTTATAGATTGCCCGAACTGCGTGGACGAGTCACAGTATACACCGAATAAATGGACAATGCCGTTGCTGAAGCTGGGCGAGAAACGTTACTACCTCGGCATCTTCTTCAAGGTAAGCCACATTCCGTAACATTAACATTTACAGGCAAAAAAAAATACAAAAATATTATTGAAAAAAAAAAAACTGCAACCGGCCAAACGATGCAACGGTCCCAGTTTACAGTCCGGTCTGTCCAGCGGCAGATTGCACAAATTGCATATGGCAGCTTCTTTTGTTGTTGTTGCTGCACTGGCAACATTTAAGACGATTACAATGCGAAACAAGTATACAGAAAGCTGCAGCTGCTAGAGTAAAGATTTGTCTCACAGATACGCTGCATTCATTTATTGTTAAATTTGTAGATCATGTATGTATATTTCGCTATATAAATGCCAAGGAAGTTTGTAAGTAATACACGCATGAGAAGTAACTATAAATTTCACTTGTAACTCTTTCTGCTTGCAACACTTGATATAGCTCATATTTATACAAGTGCAGGCTATGTAAAATACTTCAAATACTAGTCTAAGCTTGGAGACAGCTAAGACTTATGCACAGTTGTGTTGTAAGTCGCCACACCTATAAATAATACAGCAACCTTCTTTGATATCATTGAATATACAACGATACAGTGATACCTTTAGCCTCAGAACAGCTATCAATGCCATTGAATCATTAAGAAATCAACTTGACGATTCAAAATACTCAACGATTCATCGACCATGATGAACTTGGACAGCGCGTGAGAGAGATAGAGAGAGAGGGGCGCGTGCTTGGACACGCATCATGGCAATTTTGTAGTTGAGGTAAAGCTACAACAGCAGCAGCAGCAGCGGCAGAGATATGACGTCTTTTAATTTATGCAATCATTCATATTAAAAGCATATTAGTCAAATTTTTAATAGACAAACAACAACGTAGAAATAGGCATCCAAAAACTGCGTACGAGATAAACAAAACGCGCCCAAAAACCAAAAACAAACAAAAAAAAAAAATGCGTGCGATTGCGACGCGACTTTGGCGCGACTTTGGCGCGTTTTTCGTTTTTTTGGTTTGTTTTTGCTTTTTTTTTTGTTTTGGCCAATAGACTGAGTGAGTAGCAGACAACAAGACAAGCAGACAGCAAGTATGCAAATGATATGACAACGACAACAACAACAACAATAACAACTACAACAACAACAACATCGAGCCTCTGCTTCTACTGCTTCATCTATGTGTTCTCCTTGAACTTTAAAGTCACGCTATAAATATTAAAAAAAAAAATAAAAAAAAAAAATCGTCATTGTAAATTGGAATAATTAATAGTATTATATAATATATACTATAAATAATTTGTTAATATTCATATGTAAAAGTTTTATGAATAGAAATTGACAGTTATTTTTTTTTTATAATTTTTTTTTATTTTTATTTGTTAACTTAATTGAAGTATAGGAAGTAAATTTAAAATTGAACATGAACAAAAGTAGTAATAGATTTAGTTATAGTAGTTAGAGCGTAAAGGTCAACTGTCTAATGTTAAAGATCGATGGTTTATACACTTCAATACAAACATTATATTCACATGATACTGAACTCTTTGGAATGTTTGCCGAATTTCATTGCCTTTAGCTATATATATTTTTTTTTTTATTTTTTTGTTGGACAGTCAACAGGTGTTTAATATATTTAAATAGCCGCAAGAACTCAAATGCTTCTAATTGCTTAACAATCAATTATATATATATATATATATATATATATATATATATATATATTCTCAGCATATCCGATATATAGAAATAGACTATAACGCATGAGGTAATCGCATTTCTAATGCAAATTTTTTTTGCCTGCTTTATTTTTATTTTAAATTTATAATTAGTGAAATTTGTTTGTTTGGCAAATAAGCGTCGGAGACTGCTTTATTTTTATTTTTTTATTGATCTCTATTCCATCAATTTAATGTCTCTGGCAGCAAAATATATAAACGATTGTTTTGTTTTCAATGAGCTAATCCAATGTTTCAATTAGTTCTTATTTATATGTTTATACTCTTTCCGAGAGTATATTCATTTTAGCCAAGACTTTGTAACTATATATATATATATTCTTGTTCAGCATAAACAACTTGTCAAAAACTATATCTCCATTTGTTGTAATGCAAAGAAAAAAAATCTCTGCTGCAAGTGTATCACATTTTCGTCATTCCGAAATTTTTGTATATTTTATTTTTAATTTTTTTTAACTTGCAAATGCAAATTTTTTGGCAATATTTATTTTCCATTGATAATTAAAGAAATTTTGTTTTTTTTTTTTTTAACTTTCAGTTTATATAGAATAGAAGATTTACTAGTAAATTTAATTATAAATCGATAAAAAAGATAAAAGGCGTATGAGATCATACGTACATAAATGTGCAACAAATGTTTAACAAGTTTTGAAATTTCCAAAAAAAAAAAAAAAAAATTTAAGATATTGCTCAAGAAGAGAGAAAAAAAATTTATCACTAAATGAAATGGTTATAAATTTCGTCTGTTTTTTTTTTTTATAGCGCATATTAAATCAGTTGTGATTTTTTTTTATTTTTTTTTTTTTTTGGTATTTTTATATGTCTGTGTATGTGTTTTTTTTTTAGAAGTTCTTTAACCTGAAGTTGTACAAAGTACGTGAAAATAAAAAGTAATTAATTTTTTATGTACAGACATATTGCTGGGGGGCTGCTGCTGATAGAGCATAGAGAGAGAGAGAGAGAAGGCTGAAAGGTAAAGTTATGGTAAATTGTCAGTTAGTCGTAAAACATTTGTGTTGTGAACATGCCGACAGATAGATTGTGAATTGAATTCATTATTAGGAGATTAATTAAGTGCAAGTCATACGACTGATTAGTTCATACGATTCGATAGATTCGCATTGGCTTCGCTTATGGGGGAATTTTTTTCCTGCTTTTTTTTTTCTTTTTAGCCAACGTATACGCAAAACATGTTACCAAAACATTTTCCCCAAAAAAAATTAAACAAAATATTTGCACATTAAACACATAACGGTAACTCCTAGGTGATTATTCATACATACACTATATGTTTCTCTCTCTCTCACTCTTACACACACACACACTTCTTTATTGCAGCAATCAAATTTTTATGCATTTGACATTTTAATTCATGAATAAATTCATTTTGATTTTGTTTCCGATTCTGTTTCTGTTTTTTTTTTTTTTTTTTTTGGAGGGGAATAATGTTAAATTTCGCTTGCAATTTTTATTTGGAAATGTTCCAATTTTTATTTATTTATTTTTTTTTTGTATTTATTATGAAAGCCAATTAAGAAGCCATATTCCTAGAAGTAGAAGTAGAAGAAGTAGAAGTTGAAGTAGAAGTAGAAGTAGAAGTAGAAGTAGAAGTAGAAGTAGAAGTAGAAGTAGAAGTAGAAGTAGAAGTAGAAGTAGAAGTAGAAGTAGAAGTAGAAGTAGAAGTAGAAGTAGAAGTAGAAGTAGAAGTAGAAGTAGAAGTAGAAGTAGAAGTAGAAGTAGAAGTAGAAGTAGAAGTAGAAGTAGAAGTAGAAGTAGAAGTAGAAGTAGAAGTAGAAGTAGAAGTAGAAGTAGAAGTAGAAGTAGAAGTAGAAGTAGAAGTAGAAGTAGAAGTAGAAGTAGAAGTAGAAGTAGAAGTAGAAGTAGAAGTAGAAGTAGAAGTAGAAGTAGAAGTAGAAGTAGAAGTAGAAGTAGAAGTAGAAGTAGAAGTAGAAGTAGAAGTAGAAGTAGAAGTAGAAGTAGAAGTAGAAGTAGAAGTAGAAGTAGAAGTAGAAGTAGAAGTAGAAGTAGAAGAAGTAGAAGTAGAAGCAGTAGAAGAAGTCATAGCACAACTCATGAATAAATATTAAATTATTATTTTTATTACTATTGAAATTCTTTTTCTCTCTCTCTATCTCTCTCACTCTCACTCTCTTCCTCACTCACTCTCTTTCTCACTCTCTCTCACTGCTTTTTGTGCCGCGTATTACGCAATTTCGCAACATGCGTCGCCCCAAACGCGTCGCGTCGTGTGTAAAAATGCAAATGTCGGCAACTAAAACAAGTTGAGGGTAGCTATAGCAACAGTTGAAATACAAACATCGACTGTAAAATACCCGGCACGCATAGAATAATTGAAATTATTGCTGTTGCTGCTGTTGTTGCCTTCTAATAACCTTTACATACACTGTGCATACCCCATTTCATATGCGTTATGCAGTATAAAATTGATATGGCAACAACACACGCATAGCGTCAACATTTTGTTGGCCAAGTCAACAACTAGACTTGGCAATCGCAGTCGATGTTTTTTAATGCGACACTAATTGCAGTTGATTTTATGCACAAGTAGTGGGAGGTAGGGAAGGGGGCGGTGAGAGAGTAGTAGCTGCTGCTGCTGCTGCTGCTGCTGCTGCAATGCATAATCAAATAGTTGACAAGTCGTTTAAGGCAGCAGATACTTGCCGCATATGACGATTGGGCAACATCTACAGAATTGTCAATGTGTTAATGACATTAGCAAAAAAAATTGTCAAACATTTTCTGTTTTTCACTTAATTATTAAGTTGTTGATGTTGTTATCGTTGTTGTTGTACTTCATGTTGCAAATTAAATTTGTCGCAACAGTTGTGGAACAAGAAGTCAAATATACAAAATACCAGTTGCATGTTAATTAGAAGTTTTTATTTTTTTTGTCGTCTGTTATGCAATTAAAAAAATGTGCAAAAGTGTTAACAAATTTGTAAATTGATTTGTCAACAGTTTGAGATGCACTGGCATATGTTCCAAATGTTCTAGAAAAGTTGAGTATACTCTAAATATATTTTGAGCAGTTTGTAGATGCTCTAGATACTTTTCAAATACTTGTAGATACTTTAGACAATTCAGAGTTTTATTTCTTGATGTTACTTTTTAACAGTTTAAGATGCATTGGAATATTTTTAGATGTTCTTGGAAAGTTTTAATTATCTCTAATTTTTTGTGGAGTATTTGTAGATGTTCTAGATAATTTTGAAATACATGTAGATACTTTTCAACACATGATATTACTTTTCAGCAGTTTGAGAAGCACTGGAATATGTTCTAGATGTTCCAGAAAAATTGTAGTTATCTCTAATTATTTGAGGAGTATTTATAGATGCTCTAGATACTTTTGAAATACATGTAGATACTTTGGAAAACATGAAATTACTCTGTATTTTAATTCTTTGTGTTAGTTTTCAACAGTTTGAGCAGCACTGGAATATATTTAGAGCATGGACTATTACTAAAGATACTGTTAAACTAACAGATACTCAAGATAGATACTAAATATATCTAGATACTCTAGCTGAAGATAGTTGTTAACAGTTTGAGATGCTTGACATATATTTGGATGTACCTGAAATACCTTTGAAATAACTTTGAAATACTTGTAGCTACATTAGATAACTTTGAGCTACAACTGTTACTTAACTCTTTCTCTCTCGCTGTGAGAGCTGTCGTTTTACTTATTGCAATGTAATATCTTCCACCCGCAATATGAATAATATTTGCTAGCACATCAATCTTTACAATCATATATCATATGATAATATATCATTAGCATCAGTTTCAATCACTTTAACGTTGCTCAACTGCAATTCACCTTTCGCTTTACTGTTGCTATACATACTGTCTTTCGCAAGTGTTTTTTTTGCAGTTTTGCAACATAACAGTAAATATCAAAAGCGCAAAAGCGCAAAAGCTTATAGCCAACAATCATCCTGGTACAATCCTTTCATCAAAAATAAAACTCTTTGACTGCCCAGCTTCCCACACACACAGAGAGAGACAGTGAATAAAGTGAACATGAAGCATGTCACGATTTTGCGAACTCAACAATTCACATTCAATTGCTCGAATGATCCAGATCGTAAACGACTTGTCTGCCACATTCATACGTGTCCGCCTCTGGCACTGGAATTACTCCCCCCCTCTACATCTCTAGCTATGCTTAGCACAGCTCTGCTCACACACCTGACTGACTATACAAAAAAAAAAAGAGGAGAAAAAATCAAATCCATTTCCAACTGACGAATGTCAATAAAAGTCGACAACATTTTATGTTCGACTTTGAATTATTTAACACAGAGCAGCATGCTGTGCGCGCGAGCAATACAGCTGCTAAAGTGTATAGCGAAGGGTTAGTTGGCTGGTCAACTGGGAAAATATACACTATAGTATATGTTGTATATGTGCATGTATGTGGTTCACCTACACGCACTGTGGTTACTAGCTGCCAATTAGTGTGTCTAGTTTTTTTGATTTAGTTACGCATTGGCAACACTTTTACGGCCCAACATCCTGTCCATGCATATATATATATATATATATTGACAAACAATCCATCAATATAGCAATAAATGCAATTTGATATTCAATTAACACTAATGGCTTCTGGTTTTGCCATACACCAACATCAACAGCTCTGTCTGCCTCACTCTCCCTTTCTCTTTCCCTCATCCTGCCTCAATTAGCGGCATGTACATCCTTTTGTTGCTGCTGCTGCTGCTGCTGCCGTGCCGTTGCCTGTTGATTCGTGCAGCCTTTTTAACAGCCACAAATTCTTTTAGCCAAAATATCAGCGTGAATGTGAGTATGAGTGTGTGTGTGTGTGTGTGTGTCTGCTTATGAGTATGTGGCAGTGAGTGCTTTTGGTCGATCAGGTGATGCGCATCTAAATCGATTACGCAACTAATTTCTTTACCCTACCTCTTCCTCTTGTGCTTCCGCTTCCTTTCTTCCTTCCTTTTTTTTCTCCTGTTGTTGCTCGCCGCCTGTGGTTTTGCACTGCTTTTGCTTTTACTTTTACGCTTCGTCATGGTTGTATGTGCACTGCGGTCGACCGCCTTCATGTCGACGACGTCATTAACTTGGCTTTAATTGTATTAGCCGTAATTGTGCGCGAATAAAGCGCAAACTGACGCAACATCCTGAACCAACAGTGGCAACATTCTACAGCCTCCAGTCAGCCAGCCAGCAAGTCAGCCAGACACTGTTATACTTTTGCCCCTGCCCTGCCCTGACACTGCCAGAGACTCTACACATGACATTGAAGAAAGTGTTTAATGTGAATTTATGCTTCTCTCTTTCTCTCTCTCTTTCTCTTCTCGCTTGTGGCATGCTGCTTGCCGCTTGTTGTGGCGCATTTTTACTGAAAGTGTTTATTGGGCTGTAAAAGCAACGCTTCACTGATGCCAAGAAGTCAATTAGTTTGCCATATGTGCCACACACTAAGCACGCTGGGGGGACGGAGGCGTGGCAGGCAAGCAAGCAAGCAAACTGCGAGGTCGTCTTGCTCTAATAACAGGCGACAGACCTTACCTGACATACACTTCCAACGAGTCTAACCTCAAACTTTCTATGGCATATAAAAAAAATATATATCAAAATTCTTATGACTTTTTGTGCGCATTGCTTTTTTTTACCCTATAAAAGTTAATATTGAGTTTTGCGTAGATTTTCGCTAATGGCAAATGAAAACCCAAAAAAAAAAAAAGTTTTTGAGCCTGCCCGCAAAAAAAAAAAGTTTTTGCAGCTTAAAATGAAATTTTTGCAGAATAACAAAACAAAAGATATGAGTTTAAAGATATATATATAGTATATATATATATGGCAGATATCTATCTATAAGTGTATGCTGGCAACGACTTGTAACTTTTTACTAACTTTTCATTTTCATTTTTTCTTTGTTTTTCTTTTTGGTTTGTCAGGCAAATTGGTTCAAAGCAACGCAATATTGTCGTTATCATGGCATGCATCTGGCTAGCATTTCATCACAGGAAGAGAACGATAGACTGGAGAAACATATACGTGACTTTGGTAAGTGATTGTGTATATGAACTTTGTGAGGCACTGTAAAAGTATAAAGACAAAAAACTTTGACTTTCTAACGGTGCATAATATGCGGAAGTTTGTAATACAAAACCTCTTGACCAACAACAACAACAACAACAATGATGTCGGCTGAGCTGAGCTGAGATTGGGACAGTGAACTCTTTGTTATAGCCATTGGCCATCATGAGTTGCATACAATTTCGTTGCACATGTTTGGCCTAAAGCTTCAAAGAAAAATACAAAAAAAAAAGTGAATGTGCGAGGGCAGCGACTATTGACCACGCCTAGTGCACAGCGCCCTCAACTATAAGCTGTTTATAAGTTGAACGTTTCATTTTCATTTTCATTGTCTATTTGTTTTTGTTTTTTTGTTTTTTCGTAACACGATTCACATAGGTTTGGGCCATGAACATTTTTGGATATCCGGCACAGATCTGGCCGATGAAGGCAATTACTTTTGGATGGCCACTGGACGTCCGATAACATTTACCAATTGGAATGCTGGCGAACCAAACAATTTCCGTTATGAGAATGGCGAAGAGGAGAATTGCCTAGAGCTATGGAATCGTGATGGTAAAGGACTTAAATGGAATGATTCACCATGCAGTTTCGAGACATATTTTGTCTGTGAAGTGCAGCCCGTCTGAAATAATAGCTGGAACAGCAGCAAGAAATGAATGATATATATATATAGACGTATATATATATAGAGGATATTAGGCATACGATAAACGCAGCAAAACAGCAAAAGAAAAATTGATATACATATAAAAAAAAAACAAAATTGAAAAGAGAAAAACAAATTATAGTTTTTAGCATTTTATTTAATAAGTTAATAAGTTTTATTTACAACTTTTGCTGTGCTGTGTAATTAATACAAGAAAAAAATTTTTCTTTTTTTTTTAATACAAAATTTGAAAAATGAAATTGATTTAGAAATGCAATGTTTAGTTATTAGACACATATTAAATTATATTTACGCTCATTTAAATTTTTAATTTAGAATTTTTATTGAAAAATAAATAATATTAATAATAATAATAATAAAAATAATAAACATAATTTGATGATTTATTTTTTTTTTGTCAAACATTATAATTTATTATAATCACAAAAAAAAAACAAAACTTTTTTTTAAACAGGAATTGTTTTTATGGGGTGCAACGATGCGTATGAGCAATACGCGATACGATATGATTATATTGGTCATAAAGCGCGCAAATAAAATTGAAAGTGCCTCGACGCGACTCGAGGCACTCTCAATTACGCTACCTCACTCACACCTACTTTTCACTCTCTCTCTCTCTCTCTATCTGCCTTCCACTCTCTCCCACTCTACATTAGACGCTCTCTTTGGCTGCTTGGCTTTGCAGCCACCTGTCGTACATATAGCCGACAAAGTAAAGCCAAAAAAATACAAAAAGAATAAACTAATGTTTTGATATAATCATCTAAAGCTACGACACGATTTACTATGTCAAGCTGCACACTTAATAGCCAAAGAGTTTTCAAGCTTACCAGAGACTGCAAAGAATAAGATAGCGATAGAGAGAGAGAGAGAGAGAGAGAGAGAGAGTATGTATGTGCATAAGGCGAATGTCTGCTTATCTCTTTTAGCTTAAGTCCAGCTGTTGAGCTCTTCACCTGCCCATTTACCCAACTATTCATCTATACCACCGGCAAGAGCTAGTCGCGGCCCTGGAGACAGACAATGCCTTCAAGCTAAAGTAATACAAAAAAAAAACGTGCAACATTTTGTTTGTTGTTTATGCGACGCACTGTATGGGAAAGAGTAAATGTGTAAATGAAAAAATAAGAGAATAATTTAAGCGCATGCGTTAAAAATAACTAAGAGTATTGGATGAAGCTTAACAATTGCTGCATTAAAAGGTAAATACCGTTAGCTTTGTTTATCTTGCCATTAAAAATTTATTAACAGCAAAACAAATTTCATTAACTATTCTTTTAGTAGCAGCAACTATAAAGTAAATGTTTGACACACTTATTATTTATTTATTTAATTAATGCTGAAATTGAAAATTGAAAATAAATATAAATAAAAATTATATGCAATATATTAAATGCTAAGCTATATAAAATTAAATAAAATTTCAATTTATAACATTTAGCAATATTTACCAACATTTTATGCTGTCATTCCCACTGTGCCATAATCAAAGAGAGCAAATGCGTGCGCTCTCTCTCTCTCTCTCTCTCTTTCTGCATGCGAAAAATTGAGTAATTTACGTTGGCGGCGGCGACCTAAACAAAACATAGACAACGCTAACGAAGTCGTTTGCAATGCACGAACACGAACTAGAAAACGAACAGCAAACGATGCCAACGATTGAGTTGCGAGCGACGCTGCTGCTGGTAAATGACAACGGCGACGTCGGCGTTGCGACAGCGACAACGACAACGCATTCTGTGTGCTCTGCTTAAATGCCTGGCGCAAGGCAGACGTAGACGTCAGAATATTTACCGTAGTCGTAGCCGTAGTCGCAGCCGAGAAACGTCGCGTCGCATCGCGTTGCGTCGTTTTCGCCATCATCGTTGTCATCAGTGTCGCCAGTGACGGCGGCAGTCATCGCATCGCATCGCAGTTCATTGTAGACATTTTTCCGGCATAGACGCATTTCGACTCCTCGGATATTTTAGCAAAAAATAATATAACGGCATAACGGGCCACAGTTAAATCGTGAGTTGAGTCGCATCAGCGGCAGAAACAGCAGCAGCGGTAGCAGCGGCAGCAGCAGAGTGAACGCAGTTTTCGGTTTTTGTGTTTTACCGTTGCGTTTCGTTTCGTTTCATTTTGTGGTTTACACTTTAATTTCATTAGGTGACCGCAAAAATACAGGACGCGAAACGCGTGGACCAAAACATAACAAACAACAACAACAACAACAACAACAACAGCAACAATAACAAGAAGACAAAAAAATGTTAACCATGCAGCGCGTCTAAATGACAAACAAATGAAAAAGTGCGTAAATTATGACATTGTTTGTGGTGGACATGGAATGTTTGAAGATGGCCCCGGAGGGGGGGCAAAGTGCAGGGGTGTCGTATGGGAATGCCCACAAACAGCAGTGGGCGGTGAGCTGTGGGCGCAATTTAAAAAAAAATATAAAATAAAATAAAAATGGAAAGGAAATCGCTTCGTTGCTTCGTGCGCTTTCTTTATATGTATATGTGTGTGTGTGTGTGTGTGGGTTGTGTCTCTGTTGGCTTGTCGGGTGTGTATGTGTGTGTCGGGTGTCTTTCTGTCTTCTGTGTATGTGTATATGTATGTGTGGCGTGTCCTGATAACATCGCAGAAAGTAAAATTAGGGCAAAATGCTTCTGCTTCAATGAGAAGACGAAACGAAGTACGAAGAGAGAAAGAGAGAGAGCGCAGCGCTGAGCTGAGCGAGGGGCTAAGCGTGCCTGTATATGTATGTCTATGTCTATGTCTATGTGTGTATGTGTGTATGTGTGTGTGTATGTGTAGGAGTTGAGTGAGTTGGCTCCTGTTACGAGCATTTGCGCCACACGCTCTTTTGCTTCTCGCACTACGCCCGCGCTTAAAGTGTCGTCCTCATCGCAGCCTAATTAATTCAATGGACGTCGAGTACTCGTTACCTTCGCTTCTCTCCCCTTCTCCCACCCGTCTCACCCAACTCGCTTGAACAACATCAATGTGCTGTTGCACTCCTTACGCACGCTAAATTTAAATTCAAATCAAATTTATCAACAGCAACATAAATAAATCATTAGAAATTTTTGCGTTTAAGACGTTTTCCAATTATTTTCAAATTATTTACAAAATAAAAATGCAAAAGAAAAATTAAAATGAAAATGAAAATGAAAATGAATTAGAAATAGGAAAATTGAAATAAAATATTAAATTAAAAGCAACAGTAAAAGAAAAACAAAGATAATCTGCTGTGTTTTACGTTGCCTTTAAAAATATATATATATATTTTTATATACGCTATAGGCGATATATATATATATATATTATATATTTTCCAACATTTTCATTGCCAAAAAAACAAAAATCGTGGCAAATAAAATATTTTTATTTATGTTTTTTTTTTTTAGGGCACAAAAACGTTTCAAAAGAAAACAAAGAAATAGATGAGATAGATAGAGAGTAAGTTAGAGAGAGAGAGATAGTGAGTGAGTGAGAGAGGGAATGTAAAATTATCGTTATGTGAAATTTAGCATTCAGTGCGTTGAAAATAATTGTTGTGCTGCTATAGCTGAACAGTCCGTTGCCCCTAGTGTCCCGTCAGCCGTATCCGTCTCCATCTACGTTCGTCCCGTGCGACATTCAATTAAAATTTCTGTGTGCTTATTTCTCTTCTTTTTTTTTTTACTTAGTCCAGCACTGACAAATTCGCATTTAATGAACAAACAAAAGAGAATATTAAAAGGTCACCCGGCCGACCGTCATTTTGAGAATTTGTTGCCGGTCAACCAATTATACGCCCACACCCCCAAAAAGTCCAAAAACCTTTTGCAGTGTAATCAAACACTGTACGGCAAATTCTAGCTAAAAATCTATGACGTATAACGAAATTTCTGCATAAGTTCTTTTCTTTTTTTTTTTCCAAGAAACAGTTGATAAAAGGTTATGAGCTTCTGGATAAGTTCAGGTTCTAGTTCCGGTTCAGTTCTGTTATAACAGTTACAACTCCGGCAAGCATTGATGTTGACATAGATTGTCATATTAGAAGCTTTTTGTCAATGTCGGTTCCGATTTCCGGTTTCCGGTAACAGTACTTGCTGCCTATTCTGTTTATCGGACTGATTACAGTTGCTATTCCGTTGAAGGCTGATTACAGTTCTATAGCCAAAATTATGCTGCTGATATCCAATGTTAACGTTATTTATCTTGCTCAATTTCAACCTAACCTCACTTTAGTTAAAGCTAAGGCGCTTGTCTATCTTGTTGGCAAGTGTAATTTACCAATGTGTTGACAGAGACACCTCTTTACACTTCTCCTTCCTTTACATCAAACTCATTCCACTGTCAAATTTCTCCTATGACCCTTTCCAACATTCATTTTTTTTTTATGCTGCCTTGGCCAAGCTGTTTGTGAGTCACATGTCGCAGTCGACGTAGCTGTTGTCGTCACTCTGGCTATGCCAACTGTCACTGTCAACGCCGCTGTCGACGTCAACGTTGTCGTCGTCGTCATCGTTGTCGTTGTCGTTGTCGTTGTCCACTCAACGTCATGTTCGGGGGCCCACAACAAACATGACATTCTACGGTTCTTTTATGCTTGCCACATGTCACGGCAAAGTTAACTGCCCAACGCAACAACATGAACATAGACCACAAAAAGAAGCCAACCACCCCAACTGGTGGCATGCCACCACATCTCATACCACACTCATACAATTATGCCGGGCAACCTTGGGTTAAGCATATTTTATTATGTTGTATTTTCTTGCGCATCCATTTCATAGCCAAAGAAAAAGAGAAAGAAGCAAAAGAAGGAAAGAACGATAAGAGAAGAATTATAGACAGCTGCTAAAATATTGCGACGAAAATGAAGACGAAGACGCAGAAATCTGCAATAATTATGCAAGCAAAATAAGGGAGTGCAGGTCATTGGGGTCATAGGTCATGGCAGACTGTATGACTGCCTGCCATGCCGCCTGTTTGTCAATCAATGGAAATTGTCTGTTTTTTTCTCTTGTTTCTTGTTGCAGCAACTGATTCATGACTAATTCAATGTTAAATTGTGCGCAGCTCTCAAGCATAGAGCTAGTAGCAAGGACAACTCTTTAAGCATCCCTAGAGACAGCAGTAATGCCCCTACTCCTCCACCTCCAACACACTCCTATCGACTCTATGACAAGTCATAGGACTCTTTTATTGCCGCTACTTGAGCCAATATTTGCACATTTCAACAATGTTGCCATTGCCGACTTTGCATACGTCTCTTTCTCTCTCATACACACGACAACTGTCTCTCTTTCTCTCTCTTCCTGTCTCCCTTACTCTATGATAGCACTCATGCATATAGCAATGTAATGAAATATCCTGTTTCTATTATGAGACCCTTCCCGTCTTTCTCATGGGTATAACATAAAAAGTCGCAATTCAATTTTATGCCACGTTCCTCGTTCCGTTGCACCGTCGCCCGCTCTTTTCGGTCTGCTGCCAATTCAAGTTGCACCTACAGCTTTTTGCCAGGTTGTGCTGTTGCCAGCCCTAGAATTGCCATCCCCTTACAGTGCTTAGCCATGTGCATGCCACATGCCACATTGCCACACACACGCACATGCAAGCAGTGTGTAAACTTATCATGCATTGTTTCCGCGAGCTTCCGAGTGTTTTTTTAAAGAATGACTAACTTAAGCACAAGGCACTTTGCGGCACAAGGCACAACCCTTTAATGTAATGTCAGCAGTCACTTACTAATTAAGACTTCCTACTATAGCTTGAAATTTCCCTGTAAATATTTTATATAGTATTGTTATTGATATAGACTGTCTGTCAATGCTTATTATAGCAAGCTCTTTATTTACTTAATGTTATATCCTGGAATTTGTAAAACGGGTATATCAGGAATTAGAATTAGTAGTTTCCGTAGGATAACTATTCTGCTATTCATCTAGTTGCAAATGTTGAAGCAGGCAACTCATCGGATATAAATTGGAGATAGATTTTCCAGAGTATCCTTAGTTCTTACTTCCTGTTTTATCTATTTCATCAGTTACACTGTTTGTAACTTGCAGATATAGTTAGTAAAGTATCCCCAGCTCTGTTTTTCTATCTATTCAGCTGTCTAGCTGTCCATCTGTCAAATTTTTAGCTACTCAATGTCTTTATTTACACAATTTTATACCCGGTAACTCATCATAAATCATATAGATATGTGTGAGACATTAGTTAGAGTAGTTCCTGCATGTCCAGCTGTCTATTTTATTAATTCTGGCCAACTCAATGTCAAATGTTATTAAGCTCATTCATATTTTACTTTTGTTTATTACGTGCAGCTCAGCTTTTACTGGGCGTATTCCTTTCATAAATAACTAACCAAATGTCCCTCACATACAACACTCGTAAACTTCCTCTATGACTGCTAAACCCAAACTCCAATTCAACTTCATTTCAACTCCTTCCCAAATGTTTCACTTAGTCAATTGACCACGTGACTAGACGCTTGCTGCGACACGCCTGGTACAGCATTTTATAGTCCGTCTCATGAATGGTACTGCACTTGGTCTGGTTGTACACTTGAGTTTTGTTGGCTTTGGCCTCACTTTGTGTAGTGTAGAGCCGAACTGTGTGAGGCACGTGAGACGGGCGCCGCTCTTGACTGTGGCCATAAAAGCACGCGATGCACTTGGCCAAGAGGCAGTGCAACCCTTTTGTGCCCGCCGAAACAGTTGCAAACTGTTGGCAATTTTTATTGTTGCCCCAAGTGCAACAGCAGCAACAGCAGAAGCGGCATGACGAACCAAAGCATGCAGAGGGAAATTATTTTCATGCTCACGGACAGCAATGGCAGCGGCGGCACTTGAGGGCATTCTTTATGACATGCCTGGGAAAATGTCTGCAACGGTTGCAGCCGTCAGAATAAAAGAGCTCCTTGACACAGGGGCAAAGGGCAAAAGGCAAGGGGCTAGGAGCACGGGGCATAGGGATAAACCGATATACATATATATAGGCATCCAAAATGCATGAGCTTCTGCGCTTCTGACTTTTTCCAACATTTTTAATAATTTAAAGAGATTTTTCATTTGATCTCGACTCGAGTTTTGGGTGCTCCGAAAAAAAAAAAAAAACTGAGCAACTTAACGTCTGAGCGTCTGGGCCGCAGCTTTGATACAAAATTGTCTATTTCCTGTTTGTCTGGCCTGAAGCCTCTTGTCATGCCAACATAGGGCGGCAACCCAAATGGGGCGTGTCTTTAGCTCTAAGGTTGGGCACGTTTTTCGTGGGCTTCCCTTGAAAAAAAACCGAAACAACAAAAAATTGAACACAAATAAAGTTTGCAAAATGTGTTTCAAATTACAGAAAAAAAAAAAAAAGTTGTGTAGAAATGCTAGTGAATGACTAGACATATACCAGGTAAATGTAAATATTATGTAAAATAAAAACAAAGTTAGCTTTAGATAAGTTGAGCATACACTTACTAGACCAGCTGCAGGGTATTATCAGTTTTTTTCCAAAGTACAGTTGCCCTTAGAAATTCTATAGAAATTCAAAGAACTTTTTGACTTGGTCTTAAATCGTCTGAAGCCATCGAATGCTTTGGCATAGCGACAAAGTATAACAGCAAAAAAAAAAAAAGAGAAAAATAAATCTTCAACGATATTTTCATCTCTTAAATATTTTTTTTATATATATATTTTTTTTTTTTTTGTGATTATTTGATCTTGATTTTATGGCTTAGCAGGAAGAGAAAATTTGCATTTAAACAGTTTGCAGTTTATATAGAAAATTTCTTTAGCTGTCTGTATTTATCAGTTTTTGGCAGCTATCATAAAAATCATAAAAAAAAAAAAAAATAAATAAATAAAAATAAAAATAAAATATTTTTTTTAATTAAAATACAAAACGAAATCATAAAATAAAATGTTTGAATTTTAATTGAATTTATAGCCTTGAGCTTTTGGTCAAACAGAAATCGAACTGAAAGTGAATGAGAATGATAAAGAGAGAGAGAGAGAGAGAGAGAATTGTGGGGGTACTGGAAGATTGGGTAAGCAAGGAGGAAGTGAATCCTGTTGCAAAAAAGGAAATGAGCCAAGGCAAAGGAATTAAATTGAAATATGAACATGAAAAGCTTTTTCATTTATCAAGCAACGCAACGATGTGGCAGTGGAAAAAAACGCCAACGTTGAGGCTGAGGCTGATGTTGACCTTAGACATTAACACATTCACACATTGTATCTCTGGAGAAAGCGCATATGTGTATGTGTGTGTGTGTGTGTGTGTGTGTGTGTGTAGGCGGATTGAGGTTTCCTTCATGACACTATTTATCAAGAAGGCAGAAGAAAAAAAAAAACAACAACACACACACACGCACATAAACTTTACGAGAGAATAAAGAAAACAAACGTGCCACAAAACGAGGCAACAGACTGGGTCACAACTTATCAGCATCTAGGGGCCGCAGTGTACCGCACCGAACGGCTCTGCCATTGACGGGCCATGCGTAGACAACGCTCCCAGTCTGCCTGCTGCCTGCTGCCACTACTCCTGTCGCTCAGCTCAAACGACGCTCTGTCTGGGAACAGACATAGGAAAAAAAGGCGATAATTTGGGACGCACGAAACGACAAGACAGGCAGCACAGCATAGGAGAGAGAAAGGGAGAGTGAAAGAGAGAGAGAGAGCAAGTGACTAAGTGAGTGAGCGAAAGATTTAGAATGAAACGGAAGGGATGATGATGGCTCTGGCCATCATTTTGGCGCTCAATTCCTTTGCCAGTCAAAGACATTAGGTATAATCATTATGATGATAAGCACGAACGGTTTGATTTTTCCTTCTTTATAGGCCTCGTTGTCATCGACAGGATATTAGAGCAACGAGAGCAAAAGAAAGAGAAAGAAAGAGACAGATATAGCCAAAGGTAGAGCGAAAAGGAAAAGAAAAAGAAAAGGCAAGGCAAGGCAAGGAAAAAAAAAAGGCAACGACATTTGACGCGCGTTGTGTTTCACCATTGAAAGTCAAAATGCTTTTGCGTCAACATTATCATTATCATTATCATTATCATTATCATCATCATAATCGTTATCATTGTTTGAGTGGCACCATCAAGTGCAGACTCTTTTTTTTTGTTGTTGCCACACAGCACAAGTCTATAATAACGATCGCAAAATGTTTAAGCAAGAATTTTATCACTGCTCTCGAGCAGCACTCAACTTAATTAAGATTTTTTTTTCTTTCTTTTTCTACTTTATGGTATTATCTGCATTATATTTTATATGATATTTCTCAAGCTTCTTCAACATAATCCCACACAAATCCTTGTATCTGATTTATAAGTCTTTCAAACTTCTTCCAAAAACTCTCATTGTCCAATTAAAAACAAGTTTCATTTTTCTGCAGAATCACTTGAAACTATCAACATTTATTGGCTTTGTGGCATGCTAAGTCGACTCTGCAACTGCCACTGCCACTGCTGCCTCTGCTCTATAACATTTTGCATTATATTTGTCTCCATTGTTAATCCGCTGAAAAGTATTCAATTGTTAGCCAAAATATTCTTTTAGTTGTTGTTGTTGTTACCAAAATCCGTAATATAAAAACTTAGCCTGAAAACTGCTGCTGCTGATACTGCTGCTGCTGCCGCCAGCGCTTCCCCATTGCAAAGTGCTTTTTGGGTGAACAGTTGAAAAAGTTTGCCAAGCTTACAAACTGCGCTTATTATATTCCTGTGTTTATTTTTGTATAAATATCCTGTAAATTTCAAGCAATAGAGTTGTTTGATTTGCAATGTACCGGGTATATTATAGCTGCGCATATCTCAGTATCTTATGCGCCATGCAGTCTGCTTGCCTTAATTATTCAATAACGTTGCAGTTGTCACTCTGCACACTTTCTTTCAAGATACCGGGTATCTTGTAGTCTATCAAATCTCACTTTTTGTTACTTTGCATAGGCTGAAAGCAGAAATCAAGCAACTTTGCGCTGAGTTTATAGTAAAGCGTGCATTAAAAGCCTTTAACATATATTTACCGGGTATTTTAGAGTCTATCAACAGCTTAAACTTACTATGTAAATATAGCAACAACTTTAATCAGAGCATTTCGCATTATATTTACATTTGTTTTTTTGTAATTTCAATTTTTAGAAATTTACCGGGTATCTGTTAGTCGTGGCAAACAAACGTTGTACTAACTTTATACAACTCACTTATACTAAATTCCTAGTTTTTTTTTTTTTTTTTTTTGGCAGCAGAAACTTTAGTTGACCCAGTTAACAGTTGCCAGTTGCTGCTGCACATTTGAAATAAGCAAAGTGCAGGCAACGCTGCGTATGTGTAATATTTGCTTTGAGCTCGAGCTGTGTGAAAAGTTAAAAGTGTCAACAAAAAATAAATAAAAAAAAAATAAAAATGAAAACAACTACAAAACTGGCAACAAAATTTGCTTTTAATTTGGCAAGTGCAACAAACAACAACAACAACAACAAAAGAATAAAAATGAAATTTAAATTTAAATAGCAAAAAAAAAAATAAATAAATTTTTCTATGCATGAGCATTGGAAATATTGACAAGAGAAAGATTGCCTGCAACTATATTTTATAGGGGGGGGGCGGTAATATCATGTCTAAGCATGTGCAAACAAATGTCTGTCATCAGTTTTGTGCTTTACTTTCTTTCATTTTGCAGTTTCAGGTGTTGTGACTGCTGCTTGCTGCTTGCTGTGGCTGCTGCTTACCACAACTTCAACTGCTGCTTTGTGCTTCTCTTTTTATCTCTTTTATATAAAATGGCGCAGTCTGGTTAACCTAGATTGACAATGAAGCGCCATGCCACACACATATACATTGTGGCAACATTTGTGGCATAAGCCGCCTGTGATGTGACCCAATGTTGCTCTAGTAGCTGCTGTACAAGAAGAAGAAGTAGAATTGAAGAGCAATGAAAGAGTCAAAGCAAAAGGGGCAGCTGCTGACTGGCTGACTACTGCGGCATTAACTGCAGCAGCACATTAATGTTATTGTAGGCGTCGCTGCGTGGGGTTTTTGCGCTTGACTGACAACAACAGCAGCAGCAGCAGTAGCAGCAGCAACAATAATGCGAACAAGGAGAGCAAAAAACGCTTTTGTTGTTTGCGCGATTAAAAGTTTTATCCAACGTTGTCGTTGTCGTTGTTGTCGTTGTCGTCATTGTTGTTGCTGCTTTTGTTTTTGTCTTCCTTCGCTTTTGGCCTCATTCTTCATGACAAAGTCGCGGGCTTCCCTTTTTTTCTTTTTTGCTGTCAACAAACACAACTTTTTGCTGCTTCTGCTACTTCTGCTTCTTTTCGTTGTAGTTGTTGTTGTTGTTGTTTCTACTGCGTTATGCTGCAAACTGCGGCTGACCTGCTAACCTCAGCAAGACAACCAAGCTGCAGTTAGTTAGCCACCCGCCAGGCAAAATCTATCTCTCTCTCTCTCTCTCTTTCTTTCCCTTGCCGCCAAGTATACGCCTCAAGTCCCACTTGGCACAGTTTTCTGCACAATTACAAGCCAATCAATTGCACAAGCTGCCAATAAATATTGAGAACGCGACACGTTGCAATGCAACGCTAATCGAACTTGGCATGCAGCATGCAGCAAAGCAGCAGCCGCCAGCATTACTTTTTTTTTTTTTTTTGCGCTACTTAACACATATAAAAATATTCTTTTTCATACTCTACTTGCAGCAGCATCCGCCCGCACACACACACACACACACACATACACATGCAGACATATAGAAGGCAGTGAAAGTGCAACGTACTGAATGACAACTTAAGGCAATATACTTCTTCTTCTTCTTGTTCTTCTTATGTCCAGCTGTCCAGCACATTGTCACTGGACCAGAAGACGTAGAGAAGTAACTATAACAGCAGCAACTATAGTTGGCAACAGCAGCAGCAGCAGCAGCAACAGCAGCTGTCAAAGTGAACATGGGCGACCTACAGGCAACAATTGAGTTTTCCGTTGAGCTGCACAAGTTCTTCAATGTGGATCTCTTTCAACGCGGGTAAGTACTACGAAAATATTCTAGCATAGTACATATCAAAAGTTATATAAAGTTTCACCGGTAAATTATAAAAAAAAAAAATTCCTACAAACTATTAGCTGAAGTTCTAGATAGTGCAAGCAGTGACTGCAGCATATACGGCAAATGATAAAAATTCTCTAAGCTTGCCAACTGTAGTTTTAGATAGTGCTAAATAAACGTACACCTAGAGCTACGAGTATGTCAAATTTAAAAGTAAATTTCATAATATTAACAGCTATAAAAACTAAGATACAGGCATTGTTTTTTTTTCAACTTTATTAAAGAATTTTTTTTTTTTTTCATTAACAACAAATTTCGAATAATTGTAAATCAAGCAGCTGTAATCAAGCTTAAAATGTTACAGTATGTTATTAATGTAAATTTTGTAATGCTATTTTCAGGCAATGCATATAAATATTTATACTATATAAAAAGAATTTATAGAAATTTTTATATCTAAGAATTTTTATACTCGATGCCCATTGGGTACCAAGAGTATATTGAGTTTGTGACAGCAGCAAATGTATATAACACCCATAAGGAGGCGTGGCCGACCCCATAAAGTATATATATTCTGACTCAGGATCAACAGCCGAGTCGACTGAGCAATGTCCATCTGTTCGTCTGTCCGACTGTACGTCTATATGCAAACAGATCTCAGAGACTATAAGAGCTAGAGATTTCATTTTTTTTGCAAAGTTCTTGTATTAGTTGCAGGCAGATCAAGTTAATTTTGGATTTTTGCCACGCCCCCCACCGCCTCCACAAATCGATAAAACTCATGAGAGAAAGCCAACTACATGACTGATGATTTGGTAAAAAGTTAGAATATGTTTATCTGGAAGTTGTGCAAAAATTTGATAAAGATCG
Organism: Zaprionus obscuricornis; assembly: GCA_037044475.1. Lineage (NCBI taxonomy): Eukaryota > Metazoa > Arthropoda > Insecta > Diptera > Drosophilidae > Zaprionus > Zaprionus obscuricornis. The sequence continues at coordinate 127,151 of JBAMBR010003784.1, forward strand.
GATTATTAACATGGAAGTTATACACACATTTCAAATTCCAAAATTTGAGAGGCGTCTCTATAGCGTACGTTTGCCTGCTGTTCTCACCCCACACACGACGGCAACATTAACTTAGTGTTTTTTCTTTCTCACATTTGTAAAGAGTGTAGCTCAGTGGTTGCAGGGCTGAACTCGCGTGCATGAGGTCCGCGGTTCGAATCTCGAGGCGGTTTTTTTTTTTTAAATCATTGTGATCATTGTGTAAGTAAATATAATAAAATAAATATATTAATATAACTTTGGGCACCGAGTATTATATAGTCGAGCATACTCGACTATAGCTTTCTTACTTGTTGTTTTTTTTTATCTAATATTTGAAGCAGATTTCAAATATTTTTATAACACAAAAAGAAATTTTGAAAAAATATTTAAAATAATTTGTAGGTAATTTTAAATATATTTATGCAATAATAAATACATTGCAATATATATTTTATATAGTATAATATATCGTTTATCTGCCGTATATATAGATAATATATCTTGGCAAATATGCCAAAAAATAAAAAATAAATAAATAAAAAAGAAATTTATATGCAGCGTATAACTGCAGAAACTAGGTCAAATTGCTGTGTAAAACACTTGCTCAATAAGCAGAGATCATAATACTATATAATACACCTGTAAGATGCTATAAAAACAACAACAACAACAACAAAAAGTTATATGCTATAAACTCTTGATGCTGCTGATGTTTCTCAAGTGTAAAGTAAACAAAATGAAAATGAAAATGAAAATACAGCAGATATATGAGAATATATACACAGATATATATATATATATATACACTGTGTGTGTATAGAGAGAGCATCATGTGCTCTAGAGGCGTTGGGGCGTGGCATTGCAGTGACCGTAGCATTCACTAATTGTCAGCAAAAGCGTTTATGGGATTTCAATTTTATGCTGTTGCTGCCGCCGCTGCTTTGTTGCTGCTGCTGCTGTGGTTGCTGCTGTTGTTGCTGTTGTTGCTGCTGTTGTTGCTGCTGCTGCTGTTTGCTTTTCTCTATTTTTTTTGCTGCTGTTGATGGCGGCCCTTGAAGATGAACGAGTTGTGTTGACCCCCCCTCCGCCCCACAAAACGCAATACGTACAAGTGGGCGTGCCAGGAGAGGCGTATGACAAGGTGGAGCAGAAGGCGGAGCGCAGTTGCCGGGCACTGACATCTCGTACGTGTGCGTACGTGTGTATGTGTGTGTGTGCGTTAAAAATACATGAAATGAAATTTGCGCAAAAATATAAACAAAAGTCTCGCAAACAGGTAGAAAGAGATAGCATGATAGCAGAAGCAGCAGCAGCCAAATGATTGAGTGGAAGCCAACAGCAGCAACAGCAGCAACAGCAACAACAACAAATAGACAACGAAAATATATTCTGTTAAAAAAAGAATTATTTGCCGAGATTTTTTTTGTTTTTTTTTTTTTTTATGAGCTTGCCGCCAAGTTAATGAATATGAGAACTTGAGAAATTTTTTTGCAAATATTTAACAAACAATAAAAAAAATTTAAATTGTGAAATAATGAAATGAACGTTAAACAATTAATATTTAAATAACAAAAAAAACCAAATATTAATCGTGTGTCAAATTATAATCTATGGCAAAAGTGAAGGCAAATCAATTAAATTTATATCTGTCTGCGATTGGCACACGCTGCGTATACGTAACGCTCATTATTCATAATTAATTAACATTTGCTGCTGCTTATTTTTCTTTTACTTCTCTCACTGCTACTTCTTCTTTCTCTTCTTCTTCTTCTTTTTTTGCAGTCTTTATCAGGTGCGTTGCGGTTTACGCGTCTCGCCACGTTTACCCGTACAGGTGGAGACTAGCATACCGGAGACGAAGGCAACTGTAAACGGACATGCAGCCGGATTGGAGCATGCTAGCGATAATGAACGCGAGCCACAGACAACGTCAGATGATGCAACGGCAGCAGCAGCAACGGCAACAGCAGCAGCAGCAGCAGCAACAGCAGCAGCAGCAGCAAGCATATTGCCAGGCAGTGGTAGTTGTACATCCGCTACAATAATCAATGGCAGCGGCGCATCACGCATATTTCAAATACTCTATCGCAATGAGGAAGTCCCGCTACGCGATGTTATACACTTTCGCAGTCATCTGTTGGGTAAGTTCACTGAATGAATTTTCGTTTTTGTTTTTTTTTAATATTATTTTGATAGTCAATGCGAACAATTTTGCACTTTTTGCCTTGTGCTAGCAGCATGTGGCATGCGGTATGTTAGGCATGTGGCATATGGCAGCAATGTGCGCCAAGATGCAACGTTAAATGTCGCATTGCTGACACTGAACACTGAACAGTCAAAGGCGACAAAATGCTCTTTCTTTCAGTCTGTCTCTCTTCTCTGTCTCTGTCTCTCCGTCTGTCTCTCTCTGTCTCTCTCTGTCTCTTTCTGTCTCTGACTCTGTCTCTCTCTCTCTCTCTCTCTCTCTCTCTCTCGTCTGTCTCTCTCTCTCTCTCCCTCTCTGACTCTTTCGCATGCTATCTATGTCTTTATACCCTGCATATGCTGCACAATGAGCATATTAGCTGCTTAGCAAGCAGCAGTAACTGTAGAACTTTTCAATTTTTATGTGGCGATAAATCTCCGACTGTTTGCCTACCAGTAAACCCGTAGATCTTGGCATCTGAAATTTGTTATATAACATACACATTCACTGCCTATTTCAATGTATAGCTGCCACGCACTCTTGCCGCAGAAAACTTATAAACACAATTAGTTGATTTTTATGTTTATAGTCTGCCGGGCATTATATAGTCACGTACATTTCTTCATCTACTGCTACTTCTTCTAATGCTGCTACTTCTACTGCTGCTGCTACTTCTGCTGCTGCTGCTACTTCTTCTACTTCTTCTACTGCTGCTGTTACTTCAGTCACTTGTCATTTACGCTCGGTCACACAGTGGGCGTCAAAAGTTTTTATCTGACCAAAAGATAAAGTTTATTCCTCAATTGCATATATAAATCAAATAGTTGAAGCTGCACGCAACTTTTTGGCTCGTTTCGTGTGTCACATAAAAACCAACAAAAAAAAAAATAAAGAAACTTTTCAAAGCTTCAGGGATTTCACTTGTCCAGCAGCTGGTTATATATATATATATATCTAGCTATATCTAGCTATATATCTAGCTATATCTAGCTATATCTAGCTATATGTTAGACAAGTAACTTATATAATAAAGTTTTTGCTTGCTGCTGCTGTAAATTCTTTTGAAAAAAAAATTTTTTTTTTTTTTTTGGCATCGAACCTCTAATTGCATTTACTGCATTTTGCTTCAAGCAGACACGCCCCTCCCCTACACTACCCCCACGACAAAGTGGCAATTAGTTGAACGCCCTTGCTTGGCAATAGTTTTCTTTAGCTTTTTCCTTTGCTTTTTTTCCTATAATTTTTTTTTCCTTTTCCTTTTGCTGCTTATTCAATTTTTTTGCCCTAAAGCGCAGAAAGAACAACAACTTTTTGTTGTTGTTGTTGTTGTTGTTGTCGTGGCCAAAATGCATTGACCTCATTTGCAAGGCATTTGCCAGCCATAAGCTCAACACTTGTTCGCACTTCAAAGGAGCAAAAAAAAAAAATAAAGGCAACACAACAAATACAAAAAAAAAAATACCAAATAGCAAATACAAAATACCAAAAAAAAAAAAAAAAAATACCAAAAAACAGACAATATGAAAATGGCATAAAAAGTTAACCAGGCGCAAAAATGGCAACAACAACGACAAGAACAACAACAACAAAGATGAGAGTAAAAAAAAAACCAATTGAAAGTCAATTTCATGGGTCGCATATGTGGGCGTGGCAGGGAGAGGCAGAGGGACCCGTGCTCAATGCTCGTAAATGAGGGCATGGCAATAAAAAAAAACAGGCAAAAAAAAAAAGAAAACAGAAAAAAAAATGAGAAAAAAAAATTGCTAGAAAAATTGTTTTGTGTTCATAAAAATGAAAATAAAAATAAATAAGCAACAAAATAGAAGAAGAAGAGATAAAAATAATAATAAAAATAAAAGACAAAGAAAAATGTATTTTTAAATTTATCAATTTTATGTTTATGTTTATGCTGATTGTGTAATAAAATAAAACAACAACAAAAATCGACAAAAAAAAAATGTTAAAGAAAACAATTGATGAAAATCGAAATAATAAAAAAGCGCAAAAAAAAAGAAAAAAAAACTATTTTAGCTGAAATAACAAATAATTCAGGTAAATAAAAAGGAAAATGCAAAAAAAAAAAATAAATAAATAAAAAAAATATTAAGAGAATAAATTTACATTTGACAAGAAGACGAAGTGTTGCTCTTGCAAGCTTAAAAATAAATTTTTGTTCGATTTTTCCTATGTTATATACATATATAATATAGTGGCAGATGTAGAATCAACTGTCGATGCTAAGCAAGAATAATAGTGACTATATGCTATACATATATATTTGTATATATAAAATTTACAGGCTCTGCTCTGCCTGCACTGCAGGCACAAAGTGAATATATCTTCAGTAAGAGTATAAAAAAAAATTGCTAATAATGAAAGCTATGAAAAAATATATATAAAAATTTGCAATATACATTTAAAGCTTAAATTATAAAACACATTAAATTCATCAAAAAAATTTTATTAACTGGAAAATTGCTAAAAAAAAATAAAAACAAAAATTCTAGAAAACTTTTGACAGCTAAAAATATTTTGCATTAAAAAATATATAAAAAATTAAAAAAAAAAAAAATAAAAATAAAGAGCGAATATTTTGACAGCTAAAAACATTTTGCATTAAAATAAATAAGTAAATAAATATATAAAAAATTAAAAAAAAAAATAAAGAGCGAATATTTTGACAGCTAAAAATATTTTGCATTAAAAAAAAATAAATAAATAAATATATAAAAAATTAAAAAAAATAAAAATAAAGAGCGAAATTTTGACAGCTAAAAATATTTTGCATTAAAAAAAATAAATAAATAAATATATAAAAAATTTAAAAAAATAAAAATAAAAATAAAGAGCGAACATTTTGACAGCTAAAAATATTTTGCATTAAAAAAAATAAATAAATAAATATATAAAAAATTAAAAAAAATAAAAATAAAGAGCGAAATTTTGACAGCTAAAAATATTTTGCATTAAAAAAAATAAATAAATAAATATATTTATTTATTTATTTTTTTTAATGCAAAATATTTTTAGCTGTCAAAATGTTCGCTCTTTATTTTTATTTTTATTTTTTTAAATTTTTTATATATTTATTTATTTATTTTTTTTAATGCAAAATATTTTTAGCTGTCAAAATTTCGCTCTTTATTTTTATTTTTTTTAATTTTTTATATATTTATTTATTTATTTTTTTTTAATGCAAAATATTTTTAGCTGTCAAAATATTCGCTCTTTATTTTTTTTTTAATTTTTTATATATTTATTTACTTATTTATTTTAATGCAAAATGTTTTTAGCTGTCAAAATATTCGCTCTTTATTTTTATTTTTTTTTTTTTTAATTTTTTATATATTTTTTAATGCAAAATATTTTTAGCTGTCAAAAGTTTTCTAGAATTTTTGTTTTTATTTTTTTTTAGCAATTTTCCAGTTAATAAAATTTTTTTGATGAATTTAATGTGTTTTATAATTTAAGCTTTAAATGTATATTGCAAATTTTTATATATATTTTTTCATAGCTTTCATTATTAGCAATTTTTTTTTATACTCTTACTGAAGATATATTCACTTTGTGCCTGCAGTGCAGGCAGAGCAGAGCCTGTAAATTTTATATATACAAATATATATGTATAGCATATAGTCACTATTATTCTTGCTTAGCATCGACAGTTGATTCTACATCTGCCACTATATTATATATGTATATAACATAGGAAAAATCGAACAAAAATTTATTTTTAAGCTTGCAAGAGCAACACTTCGTCTTCTTGTCAAATGTAAATTTATTCTCTTAATATTTTTTTTATTTATTTATTTTTTTTTTTTGCATTTTCCTTTTTATTTACCTGAATTATTTGTTATTTCAGCTAAAATAGTTTTTTTTTCTTTTTGCGCTTTTTTATTATTTCGATTTTCATCAATTGTTTTCTTTAACATTTTCTGCTTTTTTTGTCGATTTTTGTTGTTGTTTTATTTTATTACACAATCAGCATAAACATAAACATAAAATTGATAAATTTAAAAATACATTTTTCTTTGTCTTTTATTTTTATTATTATTTTTATCTCTTCTTCTTCTATTTTGTTGCTTATTTATTTTTATTTTCATTTTTATGAACACAAAACAATTTTTCTAGCAATTTTTTTTCTCATTTTTTTTTTGCCTGTTTTTTTTTATTGCCATGCCCTCATTTACGAGCATTGAGCACGGGTCCCTCTGCCTCTCCCTGCCACGCCCACATATGCGACCCATGAAATTGACTTTCAATTGGTTTTTTTTTACTCTCATCTTTGTTGTTGTTGTCATTTTTGCGCCTGGATTTTATGCCATTTTTATTGCTGTTTTTTGGTATTTTTTTTTTTTTTTGTATTTGTATTTTCAAGTGTTGAGCTTATGGCTGGCAAATGCCTTGCAAATGAGGTCAATGCATTTTGGCCACGACAACAACAACAACAACAACAACAAAAAGTTGTTGTTCTTTCTGCGCTTTAGGGCAAAAAAATTGAATAAG